>MU186144.1:35655-96521 GCA_016904865.1 Pissodes strobi | reverse complement strand
AGAATATCCGATAACAATATCCAAAAATATTGTTATCCAGGAAAACCATCTAGAGGACTCAATTTAGGATATCATCATCCTTGAAGAAGAAACAACAATGATGAAAAGCAGTTCAAGCTCAAATAATAAAACGTCGCTAGGAATTCTTCAGCCGCAACCAGAATTAATTCCAGAATTTGTTGAGATGAATATTTCGGCGGCAAAGGGAAAACAGGATGAACCACATAACAGAAGAAGAAATACAATTAACAGATTATGATATCGGAAATCCGATACAGAAAAAAAGGCTGAAGAGGAAATGATTCAGAATATAGACATTCTCCAAAAAGAGACAATGATGGAAAACAGCTCTAAGTCGGATGATGAAAAGCCTCTGGTGAAACGAAAAAAAGGGCAGAAATAAGAGAACTAAACAAACCATTGAGAATGAGTGGAGGAATATACTTTGGGTTTAGGAAATCAAAAGGCCAAAAAATACGTTTCATGATACGCCTAGAAATTAAATGAAAATTTTGGATGACTATGACTATAGAAAGATTATTTTCTCGGAATTCTGGTCAGACATGTCATGGGAATTACGCAAAGTTTTTGTAGCAACCACAGTAAGTATGTGACAGGAAAGGACCCGAAACAGAAAAGTCAAGACGGTCTGTAACTCTGTAACATTTAGGTATCATTTGATTTTAAACGATACTCATCTTCCAGTTTCTGAATTAATGTATCTTAACACACTAAACTTAGGAGAGTGGTCTGCAAGATCTTGGGCTTTATCCGCAAATAATGGGATGGTCAAAAGTAATGAAGTTGTTGTTTCTTCGAGGTTGAGACGCAAATATGTTTTCAAGGAGGATAAAGAATTTCTAGAAGCATTTTAATCGCAGTTAAATAAATTGTCATCCCACTACTGTAGAAAAGATACAGAACAGCTTTACCTGGAGCACAGTTTTCAGTCTTGGAACGATCTAGTCAAGGTTTACCAACAACAATGCAAAGATGAAAATCGCAATGCTCTTTCTTCTAAGTCACTAAGGCAGATGGCAAAAGAAATGAAGATCGCTATTTCTTCACCTCGAAACGATCAGTACGATGTTTGTTTTATGTTTAAGAATAAAATGTACCTGAAGAGGACTACAAGAAGCACATTGAAGCAAAAAATAGAGTTAGAGCTGAAATAGAGAGAGATAAAGCACAAGTAGTTAAGCTGTCGCCGCAGATTTCTGCAAGTACTCTTTATTACAAGACTAAATTGTGCTGTCACAATTTCACACTTTATGATCTTGCCACTAAAGAAGTTGTGTGCTACTGGTATAATGAGACCCAGGCAATTGAACAGGTCTCTACCTACGCTTCTTTCTTAGTTGATTTTCTTGAAGGAAAATGGCTCAATAGTGGTGATAAACAACCTATTATAATTTATTCCAATGCTGTATTATACTTATCTGAAAAACATGATGTTAAAATAACTCGAAAATTTCTTGAGAAGGGTCACACACAAATGTGATTCAGTGCATAGCACAATCGAAAGACGGCTAAAGAAAGAAGAGGAAATATACCTTCCCAGTGACTATTTAAGATAGTCCGAGAGTCAGGATTTTGCATGATAAAAAAATATTGTTTAGTTGGGTCGAATAAGAAACCGTTGGTCGGGCGAGGCTGGCCTTGACCTGTAATTAATTATACAGGGTCTTTCAAAAAGTTCGCATCATATGGGAAACTTTTTTATTATTGATTTCACAGAAAATTCTATTCTTGACAAAAGTTGATGCTAAGAAAAAACTAATTTTGACGATGCTAAATTAAGGATAAGTTATACAGGGTACTTAAAAATACAAAAATTAAGGTTAAAAAAACACAAATTTTGGAATATCGGAAAACTTTCTATAGAAAAAATAAAGCCTTTATTAAGATAAAAATAAAAGTCAAATACTATTTTTTCCAAAAGTGCATCGTTGCTGAAAAAAATAAGAACAAAATTAAGAAAAAGAGGGGTTTTTTCAATAATTGTCATGAATTTTCTCAGCAACAGTGCACTTTTGGAAAAAATGGTATTTGACTTTTATTTTTCCTTAATATGAGCTTTATTTTTCCTGTAGAAGGTTTTCCAATATTCCAAAATTTTTGTTTTTTTTAAATTAAATTTTTGTATTTTTTAAGTACCCTCTATAACTTATCTTTAATTTAGTATTTTCAAAGTTAGTTTTTTTCCAAGCACCAACTTTTATCAAGAATAAAGTTTTCTGAGAAATCAATAATAAAAAAGTTTTCCGTATGATGCGAACTTTTTGAAAGACACTATACAAGGTGATTCACGGTCGATGGTAGGTTAGACGTTTCTGGAGAACTGCTAAACGGATCATTCTGAAAATGTGGTCGTTTACATAAACGAATATGCTCTACCTTGCTAAAATATTTTCGACAGTGCAGTGTTGCCGCTTCTACTAAAAAGTAGCAGCTGTCAAATTTTAAATGGAACACCCTATATATTATTGCATATTTGGATTTTGCGGAGAATTCTAGACATATTTCATAAATAATGTCCTATACCTATCTGTTACTGTTGTTGAAATATTGACAGTTGAAAATCGACCATTTACCAAGTTTGACAGTCTGTAAAATCTAAACGGCTAAAGATAGAGCAAAATGGTTTGCACTTTCCTATCTTGGTTTTTCATAAGCTATCGTTTGACATTAATTTTTGATTTAACCAGAGGTTAATAAATCCCGGTTAAATCTAAGAGTAACTAGCGAAGCTAGATAGCAAAAACGAAAGATTTCCATTTTTTCAGAGATTTCAGTCAAAAAGATTTGATGAAGTACAGGTCAATAAGATCATCTAAAACATCAGTTATTACCGAGATTTGAGCCTTAGAGTATTATCGAGGTGTTATTAAAAATAAACTGGACTTTAACAATGAATTATTCGTTGAGCTGCCCAATCGGCCAAATAAAATAAAGGATTTTTATCTGGTTGAATTTCCCCCTCTCTACACTCAAAGAAACAAAATAACAAAAACCTAGTACGACCATCTTCAAGCAATCAAAAAGTGCATTCCCCAAGATTGTTGGCCTTTTTATGATAATCTTCCTTTCAACGCTGTTGGGGAAACACCCAAACAAGTGTATTAACTTGTAATTTTTCACCGCATAGTTTGGTGATAACACCCTGTATGTATGTAGTATGAATGAGTCATGATTGATCCACGAATGGATTTATTTAACCCCAGGTAAACAGAAAATTGGGCATTTAAATCAGCATATATCAGTTCTTTATTACCCCTTAGTCCAAACCTGGATGGTCGATTTCATTATATAAAGCTAAATGTCATTCCGTCACTTCAATCGTGTGTAATCGTTTTCAATTTAATATATCCGTGTCTCCGTCAGTGTTCAGTAAACAGCAGTGTGTCAAAGAAAGAAAGAAGATGTTTTCACCCTCTCAAATAAAACCCACGTTTAACTTTCCCGCGTTATTGTCCCTCTCGAGCTCGTAAGAAAAATCATATTTCAGTGCAATTTCAACGTTCACTCAAGCAAGAGCGAAAGTTCTCGTTCTCATCCTCGCGCCAAAAGGTCCCACCCTTTTAGGCAATTTCTCCATTTGTATGCACAAATATTAGAGAATATTTAGTGTACCTCTTGTTAGGCGTTTTTAACGCGATTCCTCAAAACAGAAACGACGTAGCGTCGTCTCTGTTCCCTTGTAGATTGAAGAGAATCAGTAAAAATGGCGCCTGCAAACTGGCAGTAATGGCAATCCATTCCAAATCCCAGCAGAGCTTATACAGCAATCCAATGGTTAACGTTTAATAGACTACCCCTGGGTACGATAGCAGGAGAAAAAATAAAATATCTATCAAGGTATTTTGTAGAGTGAAAGGAAAGTTGAAAATTTAAAGACAAAAGTTCCATTTTAAATTAACAAATCAAGACTTTTTAGTAGATATTTTACTTAAGCACCCTTTTGTAATATTAGTTGTATGTGTGAAAGGATGAATGCTTGAAATTAATATAGAAAATGCTATATATTTATATTTAAAATATTCAAATGCAATTTACACCTGCATTATTAAATTAAATCAAACCGAATACATGTTTCAGTTCGTCCTATAGATATAATCTCACTACCCTATGGTAATACAGTTTATTAAAAGTGGTTAATTAATAATTAAGATACCACCCCCTCTTTTATGGTTTTAAGCAATAGAGAAAATCAATTGTTTCTCCCGACCAAACGCAAAATGAATTAAGACTGAATTATTTAATAAATTTTAATGCGTTCCAAAAGTTGATTTATTTTGTATCAGAATGATTTTTTTTTATCCAAGAGTTCATTTCGTAGCGATAGAGTTTGTTTAAATTATTTATTTGATATTTTTTTTAATACAATATTTTATTATTCCTATTTTAAAACAATCAAAAATATTGTTAGTCATTTTATGACATCTTCCTGTTAGTAGAAACTAAAGTAGGATAGGTACTGAGTTACCAAAGTTTTTTTTGTTTTAGAATTATTGTTTTTTGTGTTTTATCCAATGGCCTATTTTGTAAGAATACTTAGAGTTTATTTAATTTTGTTTTTATATTTTTTAATGAAATTAGGTATTATCCATTTAAACTTTGTGTTTTAATACTCAGTGCATTTCCTCGTAAATGTAATTAAAAAAAGGCAATCCAACATAAATAAGTATGTATATAAAAATCATTCCAAATTTCGAATTTATATTAAACCATCATACTACTTGTAAAGGTGAAGTAAAAAAACTACCTAGATCATGTCCTCTGGATAATATTAAGTTTTTTTGCTCTCCTGTAAAATTTATAGTCCACGAGTTACGAGGTCCTGCCAATCAGCCCTCGATATTATAAACGTTCGTTATTAATTCGTACACCTGTCCTAAGATTTTAAAAACGAACAGTTTTTAGGGGTATATACAAGTGGAAATAAATTATTTTACTAAAGGTCAGTAATAAATACATCTGGAAACGATAAATTTTTTTATTGGTTTTGGATGAATGAAAAAAAAACGTTTAAACTGCAGACCATCGGAAAATCGAGTTTCAAAGGTTAACAAAATCCGATAGAAAACGGCAGCTTTCTTAACTATAAAAACCTTGAAATATTCAAGCTGCTCTAACATGTTCCGCATTCTTTAAGGCAAATCAAAAAATGTAATAATTTCTTTTTAACTTAGTCGCGCAAAGGAGGGCGTAACGTCAGAAAAATCTTAAGATAATTGTCGGAACAGACTATGTTAATAATATAAATGATACACCATATGCAACACAAAGTTTTAGTAATGAAATGACAAATTAAACAAACAGCCACATTGACGTATCATATTTTTAATTGAAGCGAAATTAATGATGGATCTAAAACCTTTCGGGTAAACTTGACACAATCACGTTTATATTTCAATGAAAATCGATATCTGTAATTTATTTATCGATCTTAAACTTACTTAACTCGAAATATGAATAACGCATTAACATTTTGCGACAGCTTTTAAAAAGCAGCCGTACAATTAGGTGAAATTCCAAAACAAATTTAACTTTACTGAGCATACAGATATGTGATGTGGGTGCTGCAACAGAAAACAATGACTAGCACTGATCACGTGATTCATGTGTACCGATTACCATTTATACCAACAACCCAATAGCGGACCTAAATACTCCAGATCATTCCCTTACCTGGAAAGCCGAATACCTTCCGCCCTTCCTAGGCCTATTGTACGACGGCAAGTACCTCCTGATGGGGTCCAACTCGTTGATGTGCAACAATTGGGCCGTCAACAACTGAGCCAGAATAAACATGGCCTGGTTCCAAAGGTACAAACCGTGGTTCCCAACTATCTCTTTGTGAGTAGTACCCGGTTCCGATCGTTCCTTGTCCAAGTTCTTGTGGCTAACGTAGTAGTACATTGGTATTACAGGATCTACCAAGTAAATACAGTTCAATTGTATATACATACATATGAAACGGTCATGTCGTCGATCATATGAAAACTCTAGAAAACTGCAAGTATTAAAAAATAGCCCTAAGCTTTGTTCAATTCGTAACAAACCACGGCAGTTGTAACATTCCGCCTTAATATTAATTACGTTATTGTCAATTATTGTTTATTACTGTCGATAAAAAACACATTTCAAACAATAATTATTACACTTCCGAGTATATATAGAAGATATCCAAATATAGCATTATCGAAATTCGTGAACTAATTTCACATTCCATTCTAATACAAACATGAGTCTGCATTATCTTCCATACACATTTTTCTAACCCCCGAGCTTTCTAACAGTCCGTCATCGAGGAGATTAATTAAAATGAAACAACATTGATTTGTCAAAAAATTTCCGAGAAAATATGTAAAACGCAATGGCTCTTTCTGGGATTTTAGGTCACAAAAAGTGCTCTAGGGGCATAACGTAATAATTTTTTAATGGGCGTAACACTGTTACCAATCTTACAAATACATGATAATATCAACTTAAGAATTGACAAGTCAATTACTGACTAAATGTTCAGTAAATATTGGTCAAGCTTCGCTGTGATTTTGAATTCTCAATATGATTAAGGAAATTTAAATTTATGTCGCGGATCAAAATACTTCTTACCTTCATTGTGATCCAAAAATATTCTCTTTTTGAGCAAATCCTGGTATTCAGTGATTTGGTCGGGTAAATTCTTGAAAACGCCGTCGATTATCATAAATATGTAAAATAGAGGCCATTCACACTCTACGCCTTCAAAGTTCTTAAGATCTTCCTTTTTGTAATGCCTAAAAAATAACGGATAGTGAATCTAGGCAAACTTTACGAAATACACTCAAAAGCGGAAATATATGTTACAATAACCCGAACGAGACAAAAACGTGTTTTCATCACAAAATACTTTCAAAACAGAAAATACTTCCTTTAAGTCAAATAAAATATACCATTAGTCTTTAATTGCCAATATTAGGTTAATTTTCCCCAACTCAAAACGGAAAACATTTACTTTTGAATCGGATCCTCCAGAACTGTCCTGAAACCGTCTCTGGTGAACCTTTTGAAACCGTACTCTCCTCTTAGACTGTGCACTATATTGTCCTTTGTTCTCTGGTACAACATATCTTCATGGGTAGCAAAGGCTGGGAAAGAAATTGTGGGAAGAAGAGAAGAGTCCACCTCCTAGAAAGTCAATATACTTAGATTCTGTTATAATGTTGTGGCGATTTTTGATATGTTGCCAATAATAATCAAATAATTTTAATTTTCCATTGCTTCTTTGATTGAAGATATTACAATAGATTACTGTAATAGATTCGAAAGTCCCTGTATATTTATTTTACCTTAATCCCTTATATTGTTCTACCTTGCTTAGTATTTTAACGTAGTCAATGTCATCTATTATTTGTCAACTTCTGTATGTGTATTTCTTGCTAACTAAAGCCTTATATCAAAAGGTCTATACGTTACAATTTAATTAGCAAGTATGGATAAACTCCTAAAGCCAGACATATTTGACGCTGATCCAAACTCTTCCGAAGCGCAGGCAGAATGGACCTACTGGAAGACAACCTTTAATAACTTTGTATCTACTGTTGAGAAAATCGATGATCCGGAAAAACTTAAAACGGGTCTGGTAAACTTCACGACCCTCGGAATTTCGCAAAAATTTTTTTTTCAATAGAAAGGGGGAGTCCTATAGAGTAGTTTAAGAGAAAAAAATTTGCGGATCCCCCATATTTGAGCCGAAAAAAAGCCCCCGAAGTTCGAGTTTTGAGGTTAAAATTGTCAAAAAGCGAGCCATTTCCGCAACATTGCAGTGCTAAAACTCTACTAATATTAAACAGTACTTACAGCGTTGCCAAGTTGTGTCCATTCTCTTGAGTTTGAAGCTTATCCAAGTAGGTAATTATTAATATTTTTAAAAACGGTTTTATTAAGAAGAAACGAACAAATTAACAAAGCTAACCCAAGCTAACCGAAATTGTTTGGCCTAGGCTTGCGTGAAGAAAGGCTTGCGCTTCGCGCATTCCTTTCTTCACGCGAGTGGATAGTGGCTTAAACGAGACGAAACTAACCCAAACTAACCTAAGCTAACCCAAATTAACGAGAGCTAACCCAAACTAACCAAAGCTAACCCAAACTAACCAAAGCTAACCCAAAATAACCAAAGCTAACCGAAATTGATTCGCATAGGCTTGCGTGAAGAAAGGCTTGCGCTTCGCGCAAGCCTATCTTCGCGCAAGTGCATAGTGGCTTAAACGAGACGAAACTAACCCAAACTAACCAAAGCTAACCTAAGCTAACAGAAATTGTTTCGCATACGCAAGTGCGTAGTGACTTAAACGAGACGAAACTAACCCAAACTAACCAAAGCTAACCCAAACTAACCAAAGCTAACCTAAACTAACCAAAGCTAACCCAAACTAATCCAAGCTAACCGAAATTATTTCGCATAGGATTGCGTGAAGAAAGGCTTGCGCTTCGCGGTTTTTGCGTTATTATGTTTAGAAAAATATTTAGAATGTAAAACAGAAACATGTTTTCATGTAACTGATTTCAGTTATTCTAGAATCGAAAAAATTAAAATGATGCATTTCCGCAGAATTTTTTTTATGAATTTATATTTGGGGAGGTTACTCTATACTAAATAAACAAATATTTCTTACATAACTGATTAAAAAATAATGGGAAAATTATCCAAATACAGGTTTTAGTTAAATTATCATATAAAGAAAAATCTAATTTTCTGGAAAACAAAACATTTGCGAAGAAAAGAAACTTTATTTTGTGCTAGTATTCTTGTGTAGAATCGTCCTATAGAACGATATTTTTTGTAACCGATTTCCGGTAAAAGAAGAAACGAGCCCAAGACGGGTCAGCAACTAGAATAAGTTTGGCATCAGCGTATTCCAGGGGCTAAAATTTGCCGCTTTTACTCGTCTTCGATTGATTGTTGATTATTGTTAGTATGACAACAATTTTTAAAACTATTTTGATATATTAGCAAATTTAATTAATTTTTGTGTTCTAAGCTGTTCTATTTAAGGTAAGCTTTCAAACAAAGTCAACAAAGCAAAGAAAAGTGCAGTAAAGTAGGGGAGGAAGTTCGCTGTTCTACGGCATTAACCTCAAAACTCGAACTTTGGGGGCTTTTTTTCGGCTCAAATATGGGGGATCCGCAAATTTTTTTCTCTTAAACTACTCTATAGGACACCCCCTTTCTAGTGAAAAAAATAAAATTGCGAAATTCCGAGGGTCGTGAAGTTTACCAGAACCACTTAAACTTTTGATAAATCATGTAAGTCATAACAACTATGAATATATCGCCGAATGTTTGACATACTCAAATGCAATTAAAACTCTTGATACAATTTTTGTCAAACTTAGAAATGAAATATTTGTTAGACACTGTCTCACTTCTAGAAAGCAACAACCTGGTGAAACGATAGATCAGTACATACAAATCCTGAAACAACTAAGTAAGGACTGCATTTTTTTGGCTGTCACAGCCCATGAAAACCGAAATGACTACATAAGAGACTCATTTATTAGTGGATTAAGTTCCTGCCATATTAGACAACGTCATCACTCTTTAAAACTGCAAGACGCCGTAAACCAAGCTTTGTCCTTGGAGTCAGCCCAAAAGCATTCAGACGCCTACACTATGTCTTCAAATTTTTTCAATTCAGTACCTTCAACAAGTAAACAAACCATAGAAGAACATGAAGCTCACTTTATTGCTGCAGCCACAAAAGTATATAGATGTTATTTCTGTGGAAGTAATAAAAGGCACAATTGCGCAATTTGTGTCCTGCAAGGAATGCGATGTGCAGCGATTTTGGAAAACAGGGACACTTTTCAAAGGTATGTCAAAGTAAAAGCAAATTAAAAGCATTCTCAGTTTCACTCATTCTCTCTTCAAAAATTCTCACTGCAGCTCCAGAAAGTTTAGCTAGGTGTGTCATGAAGGTCAAAATTAATGGCTTTACTGCTGATGCTTTAGTTGATACAGGCAGTGCAGAAACTTATATTTCTAAAAGCTTCTTATCATCTGTATCTATACCTGTGTTTCCAAGTACTGGATACATATCCATGGCCTCTACTGCCTTACAATCTCCTATATCAGACCACTGTTTTGTCGATTTGGAACTAAACCATCAAAAATATGCAAATCTTCAATTGACAGTTGTGCCGATGTTATAATAGGACATGATATACTCAGACAACATTCCAATCTAAAAGTACACTTCGCAGGCCCAAAACATCCTTTAATAATTGATTTGCCTTCCGTTTGTTATTTACCTTCATTGGATATAAAACCACCAACTTTATTTCCAAATTTGTGAGCAGACTGCAGGCCAATTGCTACCAAATCTCGAAGATTCTCACACGAACATGCAAAATTTATTTTAAGTGAAATTAAAACCCTTCTCTTGAATGGAATTATAGAAGAAAGTAACTCTCCATGGCGTGCACAAGTTTTGATAACGAAAAATGAAAACCATAAGAAGAGGATGGTGGTCGACTACTCACAAACTATCAACAAATTCACGCATTTAGATGCATATCCTCCTCCAAATATTGAAGACATAGGCTAAATTCGAGATTTTTAGTACCATAGATCTTCAAAGTGCATACATCAAGTCCCTACACTTGAAGACAAAAAACTTTACACCGCTTTTGAAGCCGATGGTAAGTTGTACCAGTTTAAAAGAATACCTTTTGGCGTGACTAATGGGGTTGCTTGTTTTCAACGTGTGATTGATTATATCATCAAATCTGGGGGTCTTAAAGGAATATATGCCTATTTGGATGACATAACCGTTTGTGGACGGAATCAACATGAACACGACAAAAATTTTCAAACTTTCTTATCCATAGTAAAGAAATATAATCTTACTATTAACGAAAGGAAGAGCTCGTATTCTGTGAAATCCATTAAGCTTCTTGGGTATCTGATTGAAGACAAAATATTAAAACCAGACCCTGACAGACTTGAACCTTTGCTAAAACTTCCACTTCTACTGACACATCATCATTAAGAAGAGCGGTTGGTATGTTTGCCCATTATTCAAAATGGATCCCTTCTTTTTCTGAAAAAAAAAAAAAAATCACCGACTAGTTTCCTGTAAAATATTCCCTTTGCCCGAACCTGTAATTGAAGACTTCGAGAGGCTTAAAAGTGATATTGTCAGATCTGCTATTGCGTCCATTGAAGATAGTATTCCATTTGTCGTCGAAACTGATGCATCTGACCAATCTATTGTTGCTTCTTTAAGCCAAGATGGGAGACCTGTAGCGTTTTTCTCCAGAACGTTGTCAAAGTGAAAGAGGCCATTCATCCGTCGAAAAAGAAGCGTATGCTATAGTCGAATCCCTCAGAAAGTGGCGTCATTTTTTAATTGGACGTCATTTTCAACTTATCACTGACCAAAAATCTGTTTCGTTTATTTTTAATGCAAGGCATAGCAGCAAATTAAAAAATGAAAAGATTCTTAGATGGCGTTTGGAGCTTTCTTGTTATAGCTACGATATAACATATCGCCCTGTCATGGCAGTTACAACACTGTTGCTGACACTTTTTCACGAGTTTGTAGAACCAGCAGAGAGAAAACATTGTACGATTTACATCAAGCATTATGTCATCCTGGGGTCACGAGAATGATACATTGGATCCGATCTAAAAATATGGCGTTTTCTGTAGATGTGAGGGTAATGACTGCATCTTGTCCAATCTGTGCTGAAGTCAAGCCAAAGTTTGTTAAACATAATGGAACTCTTATAAAAGCAACTTCTCCTTTTGAAAGAATAAGTCTAGATTTTAAAGGCCCACTTCCCTCTTCGACACGAAACAGATATATTTTAACTATCATTGCCGAATTTTCTCGTTTTCCTTTTGCCTATCCTTGCACCGATATGTCGGCAAATACAGTAATACCGTGTTTAAATAATTTGTTTTCTATATTTGGGATGCCCAAATATGTTCATTCTGATCAAGGATCATCATTTATGTCCTATGAATTAAAATCATTTTTATGCTCTAGAGGGATAGCCTCCAGTAGATCTACACCGTATAATCCTCAAGGAAATGAAGAAACTGAACGATTTAATGGTATAATTTGGCAAACTATTTCTCTTGCTTTGAAATCAAGATATCTAAAAATACAACAATGGGAAGAAGTCCTAGAAGTCGCTCTTCATTCAATCCGTTCTTTATTGTGCACCGCTGGTAATTCTACTCCTCATGAACGCATGTTTCTTCATGCAAGAAGATCCACAAATGGGACAGCTATTCCATCTTGGCTTACAACACCGGGAAACAAGATCTTCATGAAAAATAATGTTCGGAATTCCAAGTACAACCCTCTCGTTGAAGAAGTAGACTTGGCAGAGGCAAACTCCGAGTATGCCTTGGTTAGACAGTCAGATGGTCGAGAAGTAACCGTTTCCTTAAAGCACTTAGTTCCCCGTGGAGATAAAACTCTATTAAAAAATCGACCTGGAGAAACTCTAGTATCTAAAGCCTCAGACAGTTCCGAGATTACATTATTTTAACATGAGGACCCTACTCCACTACCTCAATTACATTCGGATGAAGAACCGTCAAACTCCATACTTTCATGCGACTCCAAGGTACTTATTGATTCTGTAGTCAACAATGATCAAGGGAGTCCGTATCCAAAGCTTAAAGAACAAAAGGCATATAAAATAAATCCTAGTAGATTAAGAAGACCCCCTAGGTACTTAGAAGATTACATTCAAAAATGAAGCTGGGGAGAATGTAATAGATTCGAAAGTCCCTGTATATTTATTTTACCTTAATCCCTTATAGTGCTCTACCTTGTTTAGTATTTTAACATAGTCAATGTCAGAGATAATTTTATCTCTGGTCAATGTCATCTATTATTTGTCAACTTTTGTATGTGTGTTTCTTGCTAATTAAAGCAATCTATCAAAAGGTCTATAAGTTACTACAGAAGTTATACTGTAAGTTACTACAGAAGTTATCCAGTGTATATACGTGAATGCGTAAATGTTTCCTGTGAGAACAGTTAGAAATATTGCCTTCAAATGTATATTTTGACTTGAGACTTTTCAATGTGCTAATGATTTGAATTGTTTTTGAGAAGAATATGTCATTGTCACATTCACATTTTTTTGGGGCAGTTAAATAATATAATGTGAAAAGTTGAGTCAATTGGCAGTAGTACTTTATTAATAACTGAGCTTCCAGTGTTAAGTAAATCACTCACTTTTGAGCATGATTCTCGAGGTAATAAAGTTTCAAATATACTTCTGTTTCTGTTGTGGGCATCAATATCCACATATACAACACTCCAAGAAGCCCCTTTCTCTCCGAATAGATTGCATCCATTTATGGCTTCAAGAGCTGCCTTAGCCATACCTAAATATGATGTTTACTGTAATCAACAATTTTACATTCTCATCTTCTTGACTTATTTATTGTTCTTCATCATAATACAATGAATAAATTATCTGGCATATCAAAAATAAAGTTCATTAAAGTTCCTACCGGAATATACTGAGCTAAACTGCTGGACAATTCAAGTGGACCAAGGTCAACTTTTAAGTCAAATATTTTGCAAAAGAATAAAGGTATCACTGTGAGTTTTGCAGAATTTAAATGAGAACTCTTACTGTCTACAGGGTATGAAAGAGAAGTGTGTATTTTTAACCAGTACCAAGTTTCTACAAAAAAAAAATAATTTCTTTTAAAAAGCATATTTTAGTCAGTTGTTTATAAAGGAAACGTTTATTTCAAAATTTTTTGATATTTATTGATTTGATATTATTTATGAATTTTTTTTGTTAGTAGACCTTATTTTATTTTATAAGGGCCGATTTTGGTAGGTGATTATAACGCCCTAGGTCTACCTCTTTTATAGCAAGTGGATTTTCACGTCTTTCATTTCCTGGATACCAGTACCAGTAGCGTACCTACTCATAATCGGCAGAATCCATTCACCGCCAGTTGCTGAATATTTTTAATTTAATTTTTGGTATTATGGTTTTACTGAAATAAGATTAAATATATGTATGCAAATAAACGTAAAGTTTACTATGAGCAAGCAAATATGTTTGGTTTTCAAGATATAGGGTTCATTAATATTTTTTTTTATTACGCATGCATCATAATCAACGATTATCGCACGCTGCAGCGTGCTTAAAATGATGTTTATGATGCGCCTACTTTATAAAGGTTGCTATAGAAATATTTGATCATGTCAAATGTGACAGATTAATATATTCGTCAATATATCCCTTAAGTTTAATATTTAAAACATTTTTGAGATTATGATGCATTTGTAATAAAAAAATAGCGTATGATATACGTGTATAAGAGGCCTTTAAAGCCCTTGCTACTTACAAAACACTCCGCTGCGCGTCGTGTTTTGAAATATGTCGCGCGTGCTTTAAAGGCCCTCTTATACACTTATATCATAATATACTATTATTTATTTAAACTTGGGATTTTTTGTTAATTAAAAAGCTCCATGTAATTTAAATTATATTGATGATTGTTTCAAGATCCTCTGAGTTTTATTTTCGGTGATATAATTCTTTTATCTTTTAATATCGCTTTTTTATATTATTCATTAGGTGGTTATTGTGTCTAATTTTACAACAAAATTTATTAGAAGTGTAGGTAGATTCAACTTATTTTGGAAACATTTTTCAATTTCTAACAAATTTACCTATTGAACTTGCATGTATTTCTGGATTACCATCATTATACTTGCTGCCCCTCTCCCATATTCCAAAGTCTGGCGTTCTATAAGCTCTTTCCACATAATAAACGAGATTTTGGACAAATGCAACTTCAGCCTAAAGTAAAAAGTGCAATTAACTCCACAAAGTAAATGGTATTGAAATATATCAGAGTAGATCCAAATTCAAACTAATCTAACAAAACTCTTAGAAATTAATTGGACTTCAAATATATCTTCCACAATTGGTAAGCTGGGAATAAAATTCATATTATATACTATAGTATGTCATCAAAATTACCTGTGTATAGATAATCTGTAAACCAGAAGAAATCATTTGCACTAGAAACAGTAGGTATATAGAAATAACATCAATCTGCAGATGATTGTATTCATCATCTGAAAATACTTGATTACCAGTTGTGAGATGAAACTTCACATGTAGGGCATGAGCCGCACATTGATTCTTCTTAAATAGTTCTATACGAGTTGCTTGTTTCATCCAACATTCTACAATGGGGTCAAGTTACATCAAATCATCTCAGTTTTAACCCGACAAAAATTATGTGGATATCCTACTATATTAGTTGAATTACAAGCTTTTTAGCACAAGCCAATTTTATTCTTATATATTAAACTTGTAGAAAATTACCTAAAATTCCTCTCATACATTTAACTGTAGATTGCCCCAATTCATAGGATTTGCCTCTATCATCGTCTATTCTCCTGTGAAAAGTCCAAACAATGAAAGAAAACAAGCAATAGTGATATCTACTTAATACCAAAAAGGTAAATTATAGAATGCATCTCAGTTCAGTTACTGTAGAGAATTCTGTAAATAAGATGCTCAAAAGCAATGATAAGAAACCAGAAGAAATGCTAAAAAAAGCTACATTTTTACCTGTATGCTTGATACAATCCCCATACCGCTGCGGCACAATATACACTATCTCGAACACTACCAATTTCAGTGTCAACCGATAATACTGGGAACAAGCCTGTAATAGGGCTCTGGTATCGCAGTAATTGCCTCTTGACTAAAAATATTCGAAAATGGATAAGTATTTAGGTATTTTAGTTATAATAGATATATGCATATCATACTAGACTTTTAAACAAACTGAGCGGATTGGGCGTCCATGGGGTCTTTCTTGGTTGCATTGGTATCTTCTTGATCATACCCAAATAGTGAAAATTGGTGGTACTGGAATACATGTCGCATCTGGTGTCCCATAGGGAGCACACTGGGCACCTCTTTTTTTAATTGTTTTGTCAATGACATTGAAGAATATATAGCCTCGAGCAGGTTGCTCTTGTATGCTGATGACTTAAAGATTTTTAAGGTTATCGAAAGGATTGTTGACTGTGTGGCCTTGCAGAATGATGTAGATAATTTTACTCAATGGTGTGATCGTAATCTTAGGCAGCTCAATCTAACTAAGTGTTCATCAATTACTTTTTCAAGGAAAATGAATAACATTATTCATGATTATACAATAAATGACACACTACTTGCCCGATCAGATCATGTGAAAGATCTTGGAATAATATTTGACCAGAATCTACGTTTTGACCTTCACATTGACAGTGTATTTGGCCGTGGTTTAAAGCTCCTGGTTTTGTTAAGTGCACACTTGCTGACTTAAGAGGTATGCAATGCCTTAAGACTATATACCTACTGCTCTATCATTCTGTCAGTGTTAGAATATGGGTCTTCAGTCTGGTCTCCAAGCTATGAGGTTTATAAGAATAAGATTGAAAGAGTGCAAGCACGTTTTTTTGAGTTTTTAAGCTGAATGTCCCATTGGACCTAATACAGGATCACATGAACTTGTTGCCGCTGTCCACTAGACGTACTTATCTGGACTTGGTTCTATTTTATAAAATTGTTCACTCTTTGGTGGATGCTTCTGAATTGTTAAGTGCTATAGGTTTCTCTGTACCACAGAGGGTGCTTCGTGTTCATGGTCTCTTTAATGAATCCTTCCATCGAACCAACTATGCATTTAATTCTCCGGTACCCAGAATGTGTACGGAAGTGAATCTGCTGCCTGTGAACATCGACTTGTTTAAACTGTCCTTTAACTCATTTAAGAATCAAATCAAAAACTTTCTCAATAATTGAAATTTTTAGTGATTTTCTGTTCCTAGAATTTTAGCTATTATGTCTTGTCTAACTTAGTACATATTATTAATGATTCTTTTGGCAACCACATGTCTTGCGTTACATCTTGTGATTGCATTTTTGTGTTGAACTGTATGTTTTATTCTATAATACTATTTTCTCTTCTTTGTTATGTTTGTTATGAATATATTTAAGTAAAAATGGAGTTATTGTACTTGCCGTTAATAAACAATTATTATTATTATAAAATACTGTTTACACTGGTTCACAATACAGAAAAACAGATTACTATTTACCTAACTAGTGCGGAAAGTGATACTTTTCCGCACGCGACTGCAGTTTACCAAACGATGCGAAGCGGAGTTCGGTAAGCAGTCGAGTGCGGAAAAGACACTTTCCGCATGTGTTAGGTACAATATTTTTTCTACAAGCGTTTTACCTTGGTACTACACACTCACAAAAACACTCAATCAAAATCCGAAAAAAAAAATTAAACAAAACACTTATTTACATTCAGAACCAAAAAGCTATCCTGGCGGAAGTAAAAAAAACAGGTATAATATTGTTGTTTTAATGAAAAACATTAATTTATTCAAGTCACGATCAAAAGTTGGACGGTCATCTTGTCACTTTTGACGTCTGTATTATTAGGAATCCCATTCAAAACGGTGTCGAAATTTTTGCTACCTAGTGAGCCTTGACATTGAACAATTTTGTTAATATCATTGCAACCAGTCAACAAAAGTAGTGTCGAAAAGAGCTTCTTTTCGACACTACTTTGCGTATCGAAAAGACTTCTTTATGATACCAAAATAGAAAAAATATATTAAAAACAACTTTTGAAGTCTTCACTCATTTATATTTTATTTGCATTTTTTTCTCTGAAATGATGGAAAGTGATGAAGAAAACTACGCAATTCCCAAATCTATCGTAGCGGAAGCAAAAAAAGCAGAATTACTGCCGGAAAAATCCCGAACAAGATACAAGAAGGAATTTAATGTGTTGAACCAGTGGTATGAAAAAAGAAATGTCAGAGGGCTTAAAGAAGAAGTCCTTTTAGCCTATTTTTCAGAAGCCAGTAAAACTTGTAAGCCATCGACTCTTTGGTCAAGATATTCTATGTTGAAGATGGTAATTGGAATACGAAAAAATTTTGACATTGGAAGATTTCCAAAACTGTCAGCTTACTTGAAACGTCAGAATGTTGGTTTTCGGCCCAAAAAGTCAAAAACATTCAGCAAAACTGATATTTCCAAGTTTATTAATGAAGCGCCCAATGATATTTATCTTTTAATGAAAGTGGTCACTATATTTGGATTGGCTGGAGCGTGTCTTCGTGAAAAATTGACGTATTTATCAACAGATAACATTGATGATAAGGGCAACTTAGAGGTAATCAAAATATCCAACACAAAAACTTATTCAAGTCGAACCTTTGTTATATCTAATGACTTAAAAAATGGTATGTACCTAGACTATTATAAAAGATATTCTCAATTACATCCTTCAACCACACCACACAGAAGATTTTTTGTTAAATATATTCATGGCAAATGCACTACGTAATGTGTTGGTATTAATATGATTGGCAAGATACCTTCAGAGATTGCTGTGTTCTTGCATCTACCTAATCCTGAAGAACATACAGGACACAGCTTCAGGCGATCCTCAACGACCATGCTTGCCGATTCAGGCGCGAATATTACAAGTATAAAAAGGCACAGAGGCTGGAAATCCAGTAGCATAGCAGAAGGGTACATAGAGGAATCGATTAAAAACAAAAAACAAACAAATGTAAATAATAAGTAATTTTGTACATTAAAATCACGTTATTTGTTATTGTTTATGTTTCATTAAAAAATGCAAATAAAATGTAAATGAGTGAAGACCAATTTTTTTTTCCGCACGAAAATACTTTCCGCACAGCGCACACTAGAACGAACCATGGCCAAAAATCAAAGAAATTTAAAAAAAGAAACAACAAATTTAAGCCATGCAAAGTGAAAAGTAGGCTCCGAGTTACGTTGCAGAAACAAAAGATAATCAAGCGAACTTTGATATATTGACATTTCGCATGCGGAAACTCTGATCAGTTGACGCATGTTAAATGTATTAATTTAATTTGCAAATTGCGTTTAATAAATCGGTGATATAAAAGTATTTATAGTTATAAATTAGTGTAAAACTAATGGATCGTCAAATACAAGGTATGTATTTCCAATATTACTCGTTTTATTCTATTTGCCATTTTTTTGTGTAATGTTTTTACCTTTCGAAATTGGTTATATTCTAAATAATTTTGTTTTGCTCTATAAACTTTATGCAAGTATTTAAAAAAATGTCTTTATATGTCACCTAATATCATACGTTCATTAAAAACCTAAAAAGGTACCTATTCGAAATAAACAATAAAATCTTGCGATATTTTGCGATTTTTGGAAAAACAAATTTTTTTCTTGCAGCATGTCCACCCATTCTTAAAATAGTTGATATTTTTGAAATGTGGATTTCTTGTGACAAAAAAGACAAAATTACTAGTACTATGCACCAAATTCAGCATCGTTTAGGATTAATAGATTGCGATGAAGAGGTACAAACCCGTCTAAAAGAATTGGTTCGGATTTTAAGTATAAAATTTGCTAAAAAGTGGATAGCCGCTTCCCGCAACCGACAACAATTTTTAAGAAAAAGTAAAAATTATAACTTTACCTTCCTGTACAATAAAAATATTAATATTAGTACCATATGTATGTTTTTATGACAAAATGTCTTTATTTTACTGTCTTCTATATGTCTTCAACATCTGTTAAAAATTTTGGAGCACCCTGCATAAACTGCATGGAAAAAAGATTTTTGGCCTTAAAATCATATATCTCGTCCTAGTGTGCAGCGTGCGGAAAGTATTTGCGTGCGGAAAAGTGCAACTTTCCGCACAGTCTTGCGTGCGGAAAGTGTGTACTTTCCGCACGCTTGTAGAAAAAATATAATACATACCCATTCCATAATAAACGTCCAACTGCCTCACGGTTTCTTCATAATTCGCAGTCTTAATAAACTGATCAAAATTTATTTCTTCCACACCGCTACTTTGTACAGTCATTCTGAAATTTGATCAAAAATTAATTAACCAATAAATAGAGAGCTAGATATTTTACTTTTCCTTTTCCATAGTCTTTAAATAAATAAATGTTAATCGTATATTTAATAGTATACTACGATATTATTTTAAAACTCAAGATGAAACTATTTTTATTGAGACAGAAAGTCAATAAAATTCCTTGATTTGAATAGTCATTATTCATTAAATTAAATATTAAATAATAAAAATAAACTAAATAAAGTCAACAAAGTCATATCAAGGACGCAATTGTTGTCTCTGGCCGCACTGACGCAGTAAACATGATAAATATTGGCAGCAGTGTTGCCAACCATAAATCAGAAAGATCCGTAACAGAGTCCTCAAAATTTCCGTGTTTTTGTACCCTACTGCCGTGTCGCTGAAATGTAGCTTGAAAAAGGTTACTGTAAACGTAAAATCAATTGTATATCGAAGAGTTAAGCTGTTGGAAGAAAGACGACACTGAGTTGAGTTGAAATGTTCAACTAAAAAATAAATAGAATATGACGTCATACTTCATACATGCACCACTCCGGATTTTTCATTATGGTAATTAAGATAAAATAATTCAATAGTTGCTTACGACGCTTTAAAAATGAGAAAGTCTTCTTATTTAATCCATTTATTCGAAACAAGCATAAAATAATTCTATTTTTTTACAAATAATCAGCTTAACCCGGCGTTGGTACGGTGGGAATAAATAACATTAACAGTACAGTGGGGTATGACATACCCCAAGACAAAAAATTACCAAAAGTAATAAAATATAAAAATTTAAGCTTTTATCGTGTTTATTAAATCCGAAGATACAATGAAAGTATAACTAGCACAAAAAAACATCCCAAGTTATTGTGATGCGAAGAAAACTAATTTTGTTATTTAAGCAAATATAGTCGTCTTTAAAATTATCCCGATTTGAACAAATTATTATTTGATGAAAACTAAATTTATTTCCTATAAATATAAACACATAAAAAACATATGAAAATATTTCCTAATGAAAACACGTTCATCTTACGGTATATCCAAGAGAGAACATTTTGCCATAAAATGTGAGTGCAGTAATCCATGCATATATAAAGATTGCACGAATTACACACGTAAAACGACTTTCGATCTTGCTTTCTTGGACACAGATAATATTTTCACGAAAACTTTTGTCTTTTCACCGAAGTGTTTCCATAGTTTGCTCAGTTTATTTTGTTTCGCCTCGTAAGACATTCTACAAAAAATATTAATACGTTTGAAATCAAAACTATTTTACTACTAAGTGTCGACACAACCTATACATTATTTCTACCTCATGCAATTCGTAGAATCACTAGAACTATATAATATAACTTAAATTTCCACAAATTATTTATTTGTACAATACAACAAATTTAGTAACGCTATTAGTACACTGGGGTATAGCATACCCCACAACACTTTAACTGGGAGTGCAGACCACAACTGACGAATTATTACAACGGTATTCTAGCAGCGCCCTTTGGTACCTTTAACATGAAGGTACTCAAGCGTTGAATACATACTTATTACAGGTTTTGTTGAAAATTACAATTTAATTTCACTGGGGTAAGTATATGATACCCCACCGTACCAACTCCGGGTTAAGATAACTCAACTCAACTAGATTTAAAATAGATCGCCGCATTTAGACAATGCCGAATCCATTTTTTAACATTGATTTGACTGGCTTAAATAGAACACAATATATTTTTTTACCTCCTATGAAGTCAGCAGACTTCCATTAATGGTACTAGTGATTAAACAATTTCTTTGTTTTGTTTTGATTAGATTCATATGTTAAAATTATGGGCGCCCCAGAACAAATTTCAGGGGGGGGGGAGTTTTTTCTAAATTTTAATGAATTTGAAATGTATTTTTTTTACTATGAATTATTTTAATACTTCAGGCATCTGCCCCCTCCTGCCGGCGCTCATGGTGAAATTACTTTCGCATTAAGCGATTGATCCAAAATTGTCAGTGGTCATCAATATTTTGAAATTCCGATTCATCAACGCATCTTTGAAACTAGAGAGACCAGTTGATTGGCACATCTATTTTTAGGATTGAACAATATCTATATGAAATATCGATTAAAATTAAGCGAATTATATTAAAATGTATATATGACACATATATATAATAACGCCAAATCATCTGTAAAAAATCCGTGTTTTCATTGCACGGAACCCAATAAAATCCGTGTCCGTGTTCTAGTTTCAAAAATCCGTTGAAACACGGCAATTTCCGTGTCGTTGGCAACACTGATTAGCAGTAAACAGTACTAGTAAACTTAAAACTAGCCAACAAGAATCTAGGGACAGCCCCGCAACGCTGAGCAGAGTAATGTGGGTTGCCTAAATTCACTTTTCGCATTGCCCTCCGCTCGCTACGGGGGCTCAAGAAAAGGAAATTAACCAGGTGCTAACCCAATCTAACCCAAGACATACCCAAAATAAAAAAAAAACTGTTTAGAAATATAACGTTAAAAAAAAAATAAAAAAAAAACGACGTGGTTTGAGCTCGAGTCGCCGAAGTGAAGGCCAACCATGCAGAATTGCAGACAGACCTTCTAGACCACCAGAGCACATACAGTACAGACGACTGAGTCGCTTTCGAGCTTTAAAATGTGCTTTAAACGATGTGCTTGAAACACTCGTGTCTACACACAGGAATTTGGCTCCCTGGCTTCCGCATGCGCAGAGTATGGGTGCGTTCGTTTATAAGTGTCTAGGACTTCACGCATGGCCTTCCGCTCGCTTCGCTCGCTCCGGGGCGCATTTAAGCATTCCGGTATAGGATTCGGCACCACGTGTAAATTTCATTGGTCGATTTGGATTCGTTTCGCCAATTAAAGCGGAGTGCCGAGATCGGTACCAGAATGTTAGAACGGTGCTGAAACACAGGTCGGAATGTTGATGAATGTTGCTAGTTTACCCACGTCTTAATGGTGCAATCAATTGCTTCCAAGTACGTGGTGGCGCAGTGGTGTAGATGGTTAGCCTCTGATCCGATGGTCACGGGTTCGATTCCCGCCGGTTTTTAAAATTTTTTGAACGTTATGTTTTCAAACAGTTTTTTTTCTTCACTTTGGGCATGTTTTGGGTATGGCTTATGGCTTGGGTTAGCCCTTGGTTAGTTTTGTCTCATTTTTACGAACGTTTTCACTTCGGGCATGTCTTGGGTATAGCTTGGGTTAGCCCTTGGTTAGTTTTGTCTCATTGAGCCCCCGTAGCGAGCGAAGCGAGCGGAGGGCCATGCGTGAAGTGAAATATTAGATTTTACGAACGTTTATTTCATCAACATTCCGACCTGTGTTTCAGCACTGTTCGAACATTCTGGTACCGATTTCGGCACTCCACTTTAATTGGCGAAAAGAATCCAAATCGACCAATGAAATTTACCCGTTTGCAAATCGACCAATGAAATTTTCCCAAGTGCCGAATCCTATACCGGAATGTTTAAATGCCTCCGGGGCGCAACCAAACAAAACTAACTGAAACTAACCCAAGCTAACCCAAATTAAAAAAAAGCAAACATAATCTTACTAACCCAACTAACTGGAACTAACCCAAAGTAACCCAAATTAAAAAAAAAGCAAATATAATCTTACTAACCCAACTAACTGCAACTAACCCAAGCTAAACCAAATTAAAAAAAAGCAAAGTTAATCTTAAAAAAGGTAGAAAAAAAACGCGTTGCCATCGACGGGAATCGAACCCACGCCGCCCACATGACAAGCAAATGCTCTAACCACTACACCATTAGGCCGCTAGGAAAGAACGCGCTGCATCGTAAAGACACTGGTAATTGAGGTATTTGTAGTGTAGGTGGCGTTGATTGATTCGTCACTCGTATTCTGCGCATGCGGAAGCCAGGGAGCCAAAGTAATATTCCTGTGTATAGACGCGAATGCTTGAAACACGAGCGCTTCAAGCACAACAGTGAAGCTGGAACTGGAACTACACGGCGCCTTTACTCGAAGCGTTTTTGTTATTGTTTATGTGCTCTTTATATATGCCTCTATTTAATAATTTAATCTGTTTTGACTTTCTTTCGGTTTTCTGTTCTTTTTTTGCGCATGGTTTCAATTCTTTCAATTAAATGAAATTGTTCAGAGCCTGTTAAAAATTTAACTAACACCAAATCAGAGGAGGTGGATTAAGAAACAAGTTGGTAGGTAATTAGTAAGATAGAGGGTATCAATCGGCTTAAATATTAGTTAAATATATGTTATTCCATTGCAGCTTTGTTATCTATTTAATCTTTATAATAATAATTACATAACCTGTAAAACGTTTTTGTGCTTCAAGCAAGGTTAAGGTTAATGAACAGAATTTAGTAACCTTGTGCTTCAAGTACGAAATATCCGGTAGGATCTTGGGGAAAGTAACCTGTGTTTCAAACGCGGTAACAGCTGGAACACGTGCGTCGAACACAGTGTTGCAATATCCTAATTTCGTTATTATCGTACAAATGCTTCAAAATTATCGTTTTTAGCCTATAATTATCGTACGGCTAAATGACGTCACTCGGAGACACGACACACTGGCGCTGTTTAAAGAATTGATATAATTTAAAATTCAAAGTAACATTTTTGATAATATTGTATTTAAAAAATAAAAAAACTCATTTTTTTATAAATAACATAATGAAAAAGAAACGAAAACAACAAGTACCTATAACAACTACGTCAATCACTATCCGAATCTGAGGAATCAGAGACATTTATATTGTTATACATATTTTTATTAACTTTTGAAATTAATTCAAGAGACGGTTTCATTTTTCGACTACCACCTTGGTCTTTTACTAACTGAGAGGCGAGTATAGTTCCGTTTATAGTATTTAATATTAGTCTATTTCTTGATTCGGTTTTAACCAAATTATATTTGCTGAATATTCTCTCACATTCAGCATTAGAATGAGGTAAACTAAGTATATTCAGCACAGTTAGCTAAAAATTGAACATATACACGACATCGACCCTTATGTTTGAAATTTGGCACCAAAATACATCAGGATCAAGTTTTTACGCCTATTTGCTACAAAAAAGCAAGGATGCTTTAAAGATATTTTTCTAGAAAATGAAAATTCTCCTTAGGACAAAATTATCGTACAAAGCGCGTACGATAGGTTGTCATTATCGTTTATCGTACAGTGATAAAAATTATCGTACGTGTACGATAATTATCGTACGTCTGGCAACACTGGTCGAACATTTGCGTGCGCCGGGGCTCGGTCACGGCACCACATCTATGTGCCGTGGCTCGGTTGCGTGCTTAAAACTCTTAGAAGCGACTCAGGTTGTATCGCGAAGTACATGAAAACAGTTGACGGCTCAAAGTAGGGTTGCCGATCTTTCAGAAAAGTATCGATTCCTGGGATCGATCCAAATCGAAAGCAACAGAATCGATTCGCGATTAAATCGGATATAGTAAAATCGATCTTTAGTTTGTTAGTTAGTTAATAACAATACTTAAGAATTTGCAATGCAATAATATTAATGATTAGGTAGAACGTATTACGCCACATAGGTACTATTCTATTAAAAATATAATTAAAAGTACTTAAAACAAAGTTACCTATACTAAAATACTGCTGCACTATAGCTTACAAAACGAGCAATAACTGGACTATTGTTTCAAATGTCTTACATACATCAATCAGTGCAAACAGCAATCATAAATAGAGAAATAACAGTCTTTATCAATTTAACGACAAAGAAAAATTCAAAAAATATGTCAAAATAGGCTCACTGAAACACCCTCGATTGAATCGCAATGATAAAAGAAAAAAATGATATAATGGTTAGGTTATTAAATACGTCATACGCACGCGGCACGATAACCGATGCAGTATCACAGTTTATACCGTACGGGTACGGTATAAACTGTGACAGTATTACAGTTAGCTTAGCATTTTAGAATTCTCCCAAACGCGCGCGGAGGATTCCCGGAATAATATGGTTACAAATTTGCGATTACGATGTTGCCGATTGCCTTGCCTGTATCGCATATTATTTGCATTCAATAATTTATTAATTTTGACGAGGCCGAAACCCGAAAATATCAGTATCAGTCATAATCATAAAATTGTAAGTATCGATTCTAAAAATCTAAAATCGCTTTTAAAAAGATCGATCTTCGATTAAATCGACCCAAAGAGAATCGATTCAAAAGATCGATTTTTTAACTTAAAGCAATCGATCTTCCAAAAGATCGATTCTAAATCGGCAACCCTAGCTCAAAGTTGCGGGGCTATTCCCAGACATAAATAACTACCCACAGTCCAAGGTTAAGTTAGTAGTAGTACTAGTAGTAGTACTAGTACTAGTAGTAGTAGTAGTAGTAGTAGTAGTAGTAAACTCTCTAATGGCCTTATGCAATTGCATAAGCGGCTAGGTCGCGCCGGTCTAAAATCGTTCCCGATGATGAAATACTACTCGTGGTCGAGAGGTCTAGATGGTTAGGTCTCAATTCGGCGACTATACTATCGGCGGCGGCCAGGGTTCAAACCGCGTTGCTTTTATTTATTTTTTTTTACGGTTAAGTTTCTAAACAGTTTTTTTCTTGATTTTGGGTATGTCTTGGGTTAGTTTTGGTTAGCAAATAGTTTTTTTCTTGATTTTGGGTATGTATTGGGTTACGTTTGGGTTAGCCCCTGGTTAGTTTTCTTTTCTTGAGCCCCCGTAGCGAGCGGCAGCGAGCGGAGTGCCATGCGAAAAGTGAAATATTACTTACTGTAATACGTGCCCGTACTTTGAATGCACTTTTTATACTTTTACAGCAGCTTGCATGTGTTTCCGCGAATATATAACACAATAGTGTAGGGAACGCTTTTAGACCGGCGCGACCTAGTCACTACTTCTCGGAATCTAGGAATCGAACCTGTAGCGCCGGAATGAGAGCCAAACACCCTGTCTACTACGCCATCTAGACGTTGTAGAAATTTTGCTACATGGATGAACGTCAAACAACATAACCTCAATTTTTAAATAAGGAACTACGACCAATTAAATCATGGAACGTAACTTGCATATTAGGCGTTTCGCCGGTACAGGGTGCCTTAATCCAGAACTCCGCTTGTCAATGTTGCTTACACATTTTTTCACTTCACGCGTATACGACTTCGTAACTTCCTTGTTGCTATGGTGGTGGTGGTCAAGGTTGGTCTACTAACCTAACCTTGGAGTTTCGATTCGTCTTCGGTCGAGAGTACACGTGTCGGGTATCGGCCATTTTGTCCCAGCTTCATATACATTATACATATATGATTGTTTTGGGGGCTCATGGTGAATGGTGAACCGTTTAGTTTCCCCGAAGAAGATTCGGACGTCCAGCCGGGAGCTTGAGCCCCGTGCAAGCATCAGATTTTAATGTGTGTGAACGTCCAGCCGGTGGTGTTCGAACCTTAAAACAAGCCGTGCAAGTACAAGTCTGAGCACCCAGGAGTACATACTCGACATACTGGAGGCTCTAAAAATAGTATCTCTATCCACGAGGTGAAACTTATCACTAGTGGCTAGGTCGCGCCGGTCTAAAACCGTTCCCGACACGATTGTGTCAGAAGTATTATAATATTTCATTCACGCGTGGCCCTCCGCTCGCTTCGCTCGCTACGGGGGCTCAAGAAAGGGGAACTAACGAGGTGCTAACCAAAATTAACCCAAGACATACCCAAAATCAAGAAAAAACGTTTAGAAACTTAATTTTAAAAAAATAATAAAAAAAGCAGCGGGCTTTGAACCCGAGCCGCCGAATTGAGACTTAACCATCTAGACCTCTCAACCACGAAGGCTCATGCTGCAAATTGTTTGCATCACGAACACACAGATGGCGTTGGAGTCGTAAAAGAGAGAGGGAGGCGTCGCACGCAGTATTTCGTCATCGGGAACGATTTTAGACCTGCGCGACCTAGCCGCTAATGTCGCGAGATGTGTTTTGTTTATTGTTTTTTATTAAATAACCTTTTTTTCTTAATTTTGGGTTAGTTTGGTTTCGCCTTGGGTTGATTTGGTTAGCTCTTGTTGATTGAGCCCCCGCGTAGCGAGCCAAGCGAGCGGAGGGCCATGCAAAGCCATAATAATACCCCGGCTGACGGATCGCAAGAATAATATGTGATGAAATAAATAAAATTATGTACTTACCTAATACACAATATATATGTTTTTTTTAAACCTCAGCCCTTTTCCTGCTCTTTATAAAAATAACAAAATAAATAGGTACGTTATCTTAAATACAAAAAAATCTTCCCTATTTAAAAATACCAATCGTAGACATGACCAATCGTAGACACGACCAATTAAATCATGGAACGTGACTTCTATTTTAGCCTCTCTTATTTTACGATCCTTTACAGGCCTAGGCCACTATGTGAAAATCGACCTCTCCTATTGGTCGATCCATCTAGAAACGATCCGCTTACTTACTTACTTATACATTTATTATCCACAGTTACAATTATAATTGCACACTAAGATATAGAGATCGCGTTTATACGCAGCTAGTGCCGCCGTTCACGCCACGCTTAGAAGCGTGATTTGCGGGGTCGCATCACTGTCACGCCTAGGGCTAATCTAGCCTACCTTCTAAAACCTAGTTATGTGCCGTACGATATTCGATATCGCTGCAGTATACTTTCCCGGGTTACTTAAGGTGAATACTCACTTGCGCGAATTTCGCCTTTCTTTGACAGGGTCCATTTTTCGCCATAGGAGTCAAACTGAACTGGACGCATTCTTAAATAATTAAAAACCTAACTGGTATTAGTTAAACGCATCTCCGCAATTAAATTGTGAAAATCACCTTGTGTTTTTCTTTGCGAAAATATAGTTCTCACCCACATTTTTTTTCTTTGATGGCTTTTGGCTAGTTCAAGTGTTTTGCTTTTAAGGTAATTACCAAAAAGTCGCAAAAGGTACCTACACATATAAAAATTATAATTATTAGAACCCATTTCATATAGGCATATACCATTGATTTGTATAAGAGTGGATAAGCAATAAATAGACCAAACATGGCAAATTTACGACCGCGAAATGTAAACAAAGAGATTTCTATTTGGACTTGCGCATTAGAAAATTAGTAGGGGCTAGTTGTTGCACCGTGAAGGTAAATAGGCAGACCCGGACTTCGAAAGTGATTATTTCACCAAATATTCGGTAGAGGAGTCTTGCCGATTGTGAAATGGGCCCCAGTTAGCATAGTGAAACAAACAATAAGGTATAAATAAGTAATACTTATAATAATTAGACTTACTTGAAATAGGAAATCCCGGGTATTTTGCCTCGAATCGAACTCGAATTATTAACTCAAAACGCCGCGCCGTCAAAACGAAAACACGTCAAAGACAAAAGCCAAGTTCGATCCTGACCGACGCCTGCTGAGACGGCAACTGTTTTAGTGCGCATGAAAAAACGGTATCTTCTTTGTTTATGTTTTTCCATTTTGCGTCGATTTTGTCATGCGCAGAAACCTGTTTTTTCGCCCATAGGTTGCCACTTTTGAATAGTGCGACAGGCGGCTATTGCTTATCCACTCCTATACAAATCAATGGCATATACGCATTGCCAAGGGAAGGGAGATATACGTATATGTTCCTTGTTTCTTGTTTGTTCAGCCCCCCTTTCGGGGAACCAATGGCTTTGCTCCTAGGCAATACGCCAGCACACCCCTCGACCGGCGCTTAAACAGAGGCAGAGCTACCCTTCTGCTTGCGTTACACGATCCTCCGGTTTGAGGAGCCTTGTATTCGGTGGGAACCTCCAGTAAGAAGGGCATGTGCCCCTGGTAATTCCCGACTTTTTCGTTAATATAAGCTAATGAATTGCACGACTGAGTTCCTATGCAAGGCACACTGTAGGTATAACTACTTTCTGTCAGAGACTCCAAACCCCCACAGGATATACCCCCGACCGCCCACAGGCCACGCTACCGCAAATCCCGGGAGTCCTAGTAGGAATCACCCTCCACTACACGACTCACCCCTTACACTGTCCAGCCGGCACGACTTTCCAGACTCCCCCCGAAGGATTGGAACACGTTTTCTAAGCAAAAAGCTTCCACTACCCGTGCCGAATTCTGTAATCCGTTTCCAACGTGTTCGTCCTACGACGGTATGACCGGAAGTATAGTCTGTCTAGAAAGTATCCGGAAAAAAGAAAATACAATTATAATTTTTCGGTTTAAATTTTTATTACTTGAATTGTAAAATTACAACAAATAATTCATCTCATTTACATATACAACCACCATTTATCTTTAAATGCTTCACTATACGTCCAGATACACCCGAAACTAGGTCACCGTCATAATGTTCGGTGATGGTGGTCCAGGTGTAAAACTGACCTAATCAAATCTGTGTTATTTTGTGGCATTACTCGTTTTACATCAATGTTTGTTAATCACCACAAATATTTTTAATGAGACTAAGATCTGGTGAAGCTGGCGGCTATGGATTTGTTGCCAATTGGTGTTCTTGCATTCAAGCATAAATATAGACAGAAGTATGGCATCGTGCATTATACTGTTAAATAAGCCATCCTCTGGAAGCATAAGCCGTTTCGAGAAGAAAATCTTCTAGATTGCCACAATACTTTGCACTATTAATGGTACCATCAAGTATACAGAGAGGTGTAGTACCAAGCTGATATATTACTCCCCAAACCATTACGTTACTGGGAAATTTACGAATATGGACTGTAACATGTTCTTCTCGGTCTTCTCGAAACTGGTCTGTGCCTCATATCTGTGCCATTTTTTTTATCTTCTTTATTGTCTCATATACTGCGCTTTTTTCGAGTCCAGTCAATTACACTAATTTTTTAACGTTCGAACACCTTTTCTATAGAAAGATTTTACCTCTTTTCGTTTTTTACTTACGACATTAATTCACAAATCTTAAGCCTGCTTACAATCGACAATGTTTGACAGATGGTGTTGCCATGCTATTTTGACCGTAGCCTTGTAACGGGAGAACGTACTTGATATATTACTTTTGTATTGGAATGCTACGAAAAAGAAATATATTAAAATTAGGAAAAATATGAAATTCCGGATACTTTCTAGACGGACTATATATACGTATATGCATATAGGTATACCTAAGAGTTCTAAGATTATAGTAGTAGTGGTAAACTTTCTATTGACCTTCTGCTTGAGCAAAATCAGCCAGAAAGACCTCTATCCGGCTTAGTTAGAGCTGGAGCGACCCATCCCAGATAAGTTACACCTTGTTGGGTAGAGATACTATTTTTAGAGCCTCCAGTATGTCGAGTATGTACTCCTGGGGGCTGAGACTTGTACATGCACGGCTTGTTTTAAGGTTCGAACACCACCGGCTGGACGTTCACAAACACTAAAATCTGATGCTTGCACGGGGCTCAAACTCCCCGCTGGACGTCCGAATCCTCCTCGGGGAAACTAAACGGTTCCTGAAAGCTCACCATGAGCCCCAAAACAATCATATATGTATATGAAGCTGGGACAAAATGGCCAATACCCGACACGTGCACTCTCGAGAAGACGAATCGGAAGTCCATTCTGCAGTGTTGCCAGATCAGTTTTACAGTTAGGTAGTAGATTGATGTAAAAAAAAATAGTAGATAGATTAAAAAAATAGTAGATTACAAATTCACTGTCTAGCTTTAAAAAAAACATACCTATTCATGGTAAAACTGAAGTAAAGCAGAACTAATACCACTACCACTAACAGTAAACTAATAACACCTGTTATTCAGTCGGGTTTGAGTAAACACGCCGACACAGACAGTACAGACACACAAGTGACAAGTCGTAAGTAAAATGCTAATGACATTTAAACGATTCAAAGAACGAGCCGGTGAATCCCTTATATGTATATATAGAACTAGTGATGGTGGTGAGGTGGTGCCATCTTTTAAAACTGCTTAAAAATAGCAACGTAATTCCACTTCACAAAAATAATTAAGACGTTATGTTAGAATTTTAAGATTTCTGTTTAATTTTTTAATTTTTTCTTGTAGTTTTAGGATATTTATTCAAGTATTCTGTTTTTCTCTAAATAATAGTAGAATTTACCTTTAAGAAAGTAGAATAGTAGCCAAAGGTCAAAAATAGTAGATCTACTATAAAAATAGTAGATCTGGTAACACTGAAGGGTTATTATTTTTTTTATCGATGAAAACAAAATTGACAATATTGACATATGAATTCGCCGCCGAAGTTAAAATTTTGCGAATAATTAAACCTGAAAATGACAGTTTATGTAAAAAAAGGCGAAATTCGCGCAGGTGAGTATTCAGCTTTAACCTTTAAGCCTAATCATAGCCGTATTCGATTCACTACTTTGGGTCGATTCAGATCGATCTAACTGCACTTTATTGAACTGATTCGTGTTCGATTCTTCGATTGTAAAAAATATCACTTTGCCCCCACTACCTAAAAAGTGATCCAGCTCACCTGTAAGTAAACCGAAAATGGACCGGGATCACTTAGATCGGTTCAGTAGTTCAGGTAAAAGATGGCATTTAAAAGTCAATTGTCAATCGGCTTTTTTTTTTAATTACTTTCATAATTTGATTTGACCTTGGCTCACTGAACGGAATTATCAGTTCAGTTTCAGTTCATTTTGAACTGATCTCCAGTCTCAATCGAATACGGCTCTAGTAGAGCGTTGCCAGAAACGATCTCCCTTCCCTTGTCAATGGATCCGCCTAACAAATAACAGCTGATCTGTTAACCTCGTGTTTTTAAGAAGCGTCTAGAGAACAGGTGTAATTGTCGATGCGGCGAAACCATTGACGTTATAAAGGAAAAGTATTATAACGTCAATGGGCGAAACGAATCCATGTTTCTACATTCTAAACTTCCGCCTACAAAATAACTGTAGAGTCTAGCACTAGCGGCGGACCTCCGTCCGTCTGTCCGCGAGATTTCAGTCCATAGTGCACTTGTGAATGAGAGGCGCGTGATTGACTAGCTACGTGAGGTGACGCATGTCTTCGCGATGCAACCAGTTGTTTGCAAGTCAGCAGATGGTCTAGGGGTCTACATGGTTAGCCTTCACTTCGGCGACTCGGGTTCAAATCCCGTCGGTTTTGTTTTTCTTAAGTAAACAATTTTCTTCTTGATTTTTGGGTTTTTCTTGGGTATGGGTTGGATTAGCACTTGGTTAGTTTCCTTTTCTTGAACCCCGAAGCGAGCGGAAGGCCATATACTTGCCAATTATTGTAGGTCTTTAAACCGCATGCATTCACAAGTGCACTACGAACTGAAATATCACCGTCTGTCCGTCCCTTCCTCCCTTACGTTGACTTCCATGTCTTCGCGATGCAACCAGTTGTCTGTAAGTCCGCTGATGGCATAGGGGTCTGGATGGTTAGCCTTCACTTCGGCGACCCGGGTTCAAATCCCGTCGTTGAAAGCACAGCCGACTCCAACAAACCATTGCACCGTAAAGACATCGGTAAACTAGCACTTCAAATTTGGCCACGCCTTCAGCGATTCTGATTGGCTCTGTATGGGCACAGGTTGATGGCTAACGGTACAGACCATATGGTACAGACTAACAGGATGATCATGATCCCTTAGACAAGGAAAGAAGAGGACAGATAACATAGGAAAAAGCCTGTTACCAGCTGCCACATAAATTACTGGGTAACTTCAATAAATTAATTGAAATTATAAGTAATAAATAATAATTAATAAGTTAAAGTAATTTTCAGTCGTAAAATAATATAGCCATTTTATAGGTAGAGTATGAAAAATATATTACCTACGCCTCTGTTGAATGACTCTCCTTGAAGAAGATTTATGGCTTTATTGATTATTTGATGACTGAAAATATCCAAGATCGGGTATTAAATTAGATCGATAATTAAATAATAAACATCCCTACCATTATATACTCAGAGGTAACACAATGTGTACATTATGCATTATTATTAAAACAAGAAATATGCAAATAAACTACAAGGTCAGCAGACAATAATTACCTGTGAAATGAAATTCCAGGCTCCTTCTTCTCACTTCGACTCTTGCAACCATATGCCGAACAATTTAACATTATGAATCTTAGTTTTCATCTCTCTTTGTTCAAAAACTCACAAAATAACTGCAAAATAGCACCGCCACAACAATAGATGTGTTTGCCACATAAATAATGGCCGCCGCTCTGAAAACGCTTCAATTTCAGTACATTCGCTTAATGTCATGCGCGGTATCCTTACTCTTACCTGATCTAAGCATGATCCTCTGTGTGCCGCCGTGCACAAGGGAAAAGCAGCGTTGCCAGTTCTAGGGAATTGCCTAGGAATTGTGTTGTATTTCCGGTGATTTTCTCAAATATATTTTAAAGTTATTTTTGTTTTGTTTTTACTTATTTTTTGTTATATATTTACTATACTAGTTTATTGCATCACTAATTATGATTTTTAGCTGCATGTTGATATAAAACCCTGACCTGTCATCTGTCAACAGTGTCAATTTCACGTAGAGCTAGACCTAGCACGGCACCTAATGAGGCCAATGTATTATTTCACTTCACGCCTGACCCTCTGCTCGCTACGGGGACTCAAAGAACAGGAACTAACCCAAAGCATGCGCAAAATAAAGAAAAAAAAATGCTTTTTACAAACATAACCTTAAATTTTTTTTTAAAACCGACAGGAATTGAACCTCGGGCTGCCGAATCACAGGCCCAGCATTTAACCACTGAACCACCAGAGCACTTCCAAATGATTCATTACACTGCAACGCCATCGGTAAACTAAAGCCTCATTAGGTGCCGTGCTAGGTCTAGCTCTAAGTGTTAATTTCGCTTCTTATAACCGCCCCTTATTAATTTTAAAATGGTTTATAAATCTATTTAAAAGTGTTCATTTTTTTTTAATAAAGTAAATGTGAAATTTAAAAAAAATATATGCTTTTTTTTCAGAAATATATATTAATTTCTTGTAAATAGCTAAAGAAAACTAGGAATTTTTCATTTTTAATTTCTAGGGAATTCTGGGTACTTTTTTGAAATTAACTAGGTATTTTTAATCGGACCCACCTGGCAACCCTGGGGAAAATCTAAAGGATACCGTTCATTTCTCGTTCGTTACTCTCGGCTGTACTAGGCGATCTCCGGAGCTTACGCGTTTGTTTACTACTTTAAAATGTCTAATATTTCACTTAGCGCATGGCCCTCCGCTCGATACCAGGGTGCAACCAACAAAATCTAACCAAAACTAACCTAAGGCATGCCCACAATGAAGAAAAAAAACTTTATAAGGGGGGTGGCGTTGATCCCGGACCCAGCATTTAACCACTGAACCATAGATAAATATACACTGAACCATTGGAGCACTTGTAAGCAATTCGTTAGACCGTAAAAACATGGGCAATTCCACGCCTTCCGGTGATTGTCGAGTAGAGGAAGCATTTTAACGTCTATATTCAATATAATATTGAAAGCCAAATATATTTCCAATTAAAAGCTTAAAAAATAATAAGCAGAGTTAGGACAGTTGTACTACTTTATTACAGCCTTACAAAATATAAAAATTGAGCGAGTTCCTTTATTTTTATATTCAAAGGCAGACCCCTAGACCTAGACCATCTGCTTACAGTGCTGACATACAAACAACTGGTTGCATCTCGCGAAGCGCGAAGACATGGCGTCATCTCACGAGCTAGCCAATCACGCGCCTCTCGCTCACAAGTGCACTAGTATCTGAAATCTCGCAACCGGTCCGATCGAGTGCGCGACAACGCATTTAATTACATGCACAGCCCTCTTATAAAGAGGGATGTCCTACATGCATGGCAAAATCTGCCGATCGTACCGTCCCGAGTCGACCGATCGGGATCCGAGTCGATTCACTCGATTCAGTGCAGATCACCGATCTCCGATCTCCTATATGGAGATCGGTGGTGCAGATTCAGTGCGCGTCCTGCTTTTAAGGTTGGATTTCGTCTTTCTTTTTTCTTTTTCTTTATAGTTCAAGTTCATCAGTTCATTGTTCATCAATTGTATCATGATTGTTCATTGTGTTGGATTCACAAAATTTCCCCCTTTATTTTGTGGTTGGATTTTGGATTTTTAAAAATTTGTTATTTTGTATTAAGTATTGGAATTATTTCAAAAAATAACGGGATAAAAAACGTTTTTGCTGGATTATTGGAGGCCAATTTGTGTTTGCTACCCTCAATTGGACAATGTCGAAATTCAAAGGTAAATAATTGCTAGTGGGGTCCAAGGGGGTTCAGTTCTGGCTAATTTACTATACAATTCATATTTGAATTTATATTGACGGCCTCCCCATTAGTATTTGCATAGGTACTCTACCCAAGAATATTTCAAGCCTCTTAAAAATAATGTTGAGTAAGCCAGTCAATCTATATGTTACAATCAATCAACTTATTTATTGAAAAGCAATAGTATGCTATACAGAAAGCCTGAACTGTGGGCATTTCTACGAATACCTAGGCACATCTGGAAAACATCTTGCAGATTTCGGTTGATTTATGCTTCACTAAAGGGGAAAATTGAACCAAAGCTAACTCGAGACCTAACCCAAACTTCCCAAAACTGCATTAATTGTTTCGTAGGAGTGCCCACACTTCGGGCTTTGCCTGTAACAAATATACTGCAGTGGTGGCCGTTGGTATCACTCATGTAACGTGTATGGCTTGTATTGATGTTTTTTAATAGCCGACAAAACTTTTATATCACCAGGTTGCAGCGACTAAATAATTTCTAAATATACCTCTAGATGGTGAAGTTTTTCTAGGTATAACTGTTGCATGCTATAATGTATTGCAACTAACCTGCAAAATTGCTTTATAATAAATAGTACAGTGTATGATATTTATGATATATCATGTACAGGGTTATCCAAGGAGGACTAGACAAGGCGATTTTTTGACTTTCCCTGTACTTTTATAAAAAAAAAAACTGAAATAGCCATCTTATGTAATTTTCTCCCGCGAATTCGGATATGTTCAGCAAAAAACAAATGAACGTCGTAAAGCCGTCAAAAACGACTAACTTAGGTTTTTTTAAATGGAATACCCTGTATTTTATTGCATATTTGGATTGTGCGAAAGAGTCTAGACATATTTCATGAATAATGTCCCATACCTATCTCTAACGGTTTTTGAAATATTGACAGTTGAAAATCGACCATTTACCAAGTTTGACAGCTTGTAAAATCTAAACGGCTAAAGATAGAACAAAACGGTTTGCACTTTCATATATTGGTTTTTCATAAGCTATCGTATGATACTAACTTTTTATTTAACCAGAGGTTAAATTTATCCGGGATTTTTTAGCCTCTGGTTAAATCTAAAGTTAGTGTCATACGATAGCTTATGAAAAACCAATATAGGAAAGTGCAAACCGTTTTGTTCTATCTTTAGCCGTTTAGATTTTACAAGCTGTCAAACTTGGTAAATGGTCGATTTTCAACTGTTAATATTTCAAAAACCGTTAGTCGCAATTTTGAAGATAGCGACTTGACATTTGGAATAGAGGTAGAGGTCCACACACCCTCGAAGCCCAAGAGATAGGTATGGGACATTATTCATGATATATGTCTAGACTCTTTCGCACAATCCAAATATGCAATAATATACAGGGTATTCCATTTAAAAAAACCTAAGTTAGTCGTTTTTGACGGCTTTACGATTTTTATTTATTTATTTATAAAATTACATAAGATGGCTATTTCAGTTTTTTTTTTATAAAAGTACAGGGAAAGTCAAAAAATCCCCTTGTCTAGTCCTCGTTGGATAACCCTGTACAACATATATATCATTATCTGTAAATGTTTGGTGTTGATATTTTGTTTTGTACTTTATATGACACTATTACAATTTCAATATCATCATTATCAACTCCTTCACAGTGAAAAAAATAAAAAGCATCAATTCACAAAAAGCAAACAATCCATAATAGATACAGCTGATTCAAGTTTTATGCACCTAGATGCTACCAACATCTGTATGTGCTAGTTTCCATAATTTGCTATTATCTGCACTAGCTTTAGAATAAGTTAAAACTTTGTGGATATTCAATTTCTCCTCTATAAAAGTGATAATAACTCAAACTCAAACATGGCTTTAATGTCAAATAAAAATCATTGACGAAGGTGGAATACTACTTACATAGTTGCTTAAAATTAGGAATCAGGAAGTGTCATACCAAAACAACCTACACTGTGTTCACGACGGCCCCTTGCAACATATCAAGAGCTTCTATACTATGTCTGCCCAAATAAATCACATTGTACTTTTACTGCTATAGTCAAAAGCGGTCTTATCATGGGGGTCCAAAGGTCACATTTTTCTTTAATATCATTCCTTTGACAGATACTGTAAATTGTGACCTGCACGATAAGATCACTTTTGACTATACCCATTATCCAAAAATAGATATTTTTTGTTTGTTGTACACCACCACCCCTATAAGGCTAAGAGGGCAGCAATGTGGAAAAGGGTTCAGGAGGCAAACAAAGAAGTTTTTGGCTGATAAGGCATATTACAGTTTCAGAGAATTTTATAATGACTTTAAATTAAATGTAGTTTTGTCTTGTTTGTCTTTATCTGTTCCATTTGCACTTTTGTGTTGCATTTTCTTTTCTTTATCTCTCTCTTTTTCTCTTTTTTGTTGCTTTGTGAACTCGTTTTATACTCCTAATCTAGTTTTAGCTTAATTTTAATTTTAATACACCTTTATTAACTTTATATGCTTTGAGACTAATATCTATTTTTCCAATGGCTTTGCCAACAACTATATATTGTTATTATGACATTAAAGCTATCTTTTGACTTTGACACCAACAACTTTGAGCCTTAGTGTTGTCGTTAAATTTACCTCCTTAGAATGGGTATCTAGAGATGGTAAGGACAACATTACTTCGATAGCTCTGGTTAGTGTCGTTCTCATAGCTCCCAATATGCACCTGATTGAGTTTCAGCATAGCCGTTCTCCGTTGATTCGTAGCACTGTTTATAAGATATGTAGGTATTCTTTAGTCTCCGTTCTAAGTGAAGGTTCCAGGTTAATTTCGCATTTTCGCATCAAAGGCGACCTTGCATAGTGTTGCATAGAACCCCCTTCAAAATTATTAGCAGTAGCGTCAGATCGTCTGCATATGCGTTGATGTAGAGCCCATTTGAGTTGAGGCATTGCAGAAGGCTGTCGAGAACAAGGCTCCAGGGCATTGGCGGCAAGACATCCCCTGCGCTTTGTCCTCGGGGCATTTGATCCTTATTTGCATTCGTCTTTTTGATAGCACGTTAAAGATCCAGCCACCAATAGCAGGTGGAACATTCCTGAATGTTTGGACAGGGCTGCATTGATTTTTTTCAGAGTGATTTTATTAAATTCTATTTCTAATTCTATTCTATTTCTATCTACTGTTGTTCTGACGTGTTCCTGTGTTCTGGCTTATTTTCGCCGTTTTTACTCGTTTTTATTGGTGTAAATTCGTGAAAATTTGCAGAGGTCATTCCCGATCTCTGTAATATTCCTACCTTATAGTTTGTTAGTTAGTGCTTATCGCTAACGCGAATCCACGGCTTTGTTTCACAATCGCCAAGAGCCATCATTACAACAAAAAACTGTTTAACTCCATATCTGATATAAAAAATCTATAGTACGTTTTGTATGCTATAAACAGTGAAATTTGCCATATTTCAGAGAATTTTGTATTTCTATAGTCTGTTTGATCTAGTGAAGTCAGTTTAACGTTATGTCGTGTTCCAAGTGTGATACAACTCTAAACGAAAAGTAGGTTAAGTACAGGATCACCTGCGACTTCTGTAATGCCACACACTGCCTGGCTTGTTCCAAGTTTACAACCTCTGTGAATGAAGCTCAGTGAATAGTGCGTGCGATGCATTTCAGCATGTGTTGGTCGTGGGAGATTATAACCTGTCTAATATTGCATGGTCTCCTAGTGTCGATTGACTGGGTCTCTTACCTGGTAACATTAAATCACCAAGTGAAATCTTGTTATGTGACACTACTACATTTTTGGGCTTATCCCAGTTCAACGATGTGATTAACGATCACAATACCATTCTGGATCTCTGTTTTGCTAATTTTGAACTTGAGTCAATTGTAAAGTGTGATGGGTTAGTAAATTGCGATCTCTATCACCCTGCATTGGAACTGTCCATATCCTGTAAGAGTTTAAAGTATTTGAATTGTGGAGAGTACTCATACTATGACTTTAAACAAGCAAATTTTATTTGTATTGATAGTTTTCTTCAAACTTATAATTGGCTATTAATTTTAGACGATGATATCAATGTAATGCTAAATAATTTTTATACTGTACTCTATAACTGTTTTGAAATGTTTGTGCCTCTGAAGCAGTCTCAAATCAGTACTAGATTTCCGGTTTGGTTTACAAACAACCTTAAAAACCTTATATTTCAAAAGAAACAACCACAGTATGCCATAAATAACACTGCATTAAAAGAGGTGTTTATTGTGAAGGATTTGGGTGTGTACTTAGACACTCATTTAACATTCTCAGAGCACTTCGAGAGGTTGACTAGCAGAGCTAACCGTATGTTGGGGCTTGTGAAGAGGACATGCCGGGACTTTAAAAACGTGACTGCTATTAATACGTTATATATCTCGTTGGTTAGATCTCTCTTAGAATGTTCTAATATAGTATGGTCGCCTTACTATCAGGTACATATAAGCAGACTGGAAAATATTCAGCTGAAATACCTCAAATTTGCCAGGCACGTGCTTTATGAATCTGGAATCAATTTAACTCCACCAATCAACACTCCACCCTTGCCCGTAGAAGAGAGTATTACGACGTCTGCTTTGCTTTTAAAATATTCAACAATGTTATCAAAAGTCCTGAATGTCTTGACACCTTCTGCGTTCATATCCCAAGCTATCAGATGCGTGCCCATTCTTTTTTGCATATCCCTTACTGCAGAGCCAATTACTTACTACATAGTCCTGTGAATAGAATTTCAGCAAATGTTAATAAACATTATAGCAGGTTAAGCTTTTTTAGTACGTCAGAACAAAGGTTTAAAATTATAGCTAAAAGGGTTATTTTAAGTTAACTTAAGCTTAGTGTAAGATTATGCTTTTTAAATTGTATCTTGTAAATGTTGAATGACGTCAATAAACAAATAATAATAATAAATGCACCTTCAATATCCAGGTTGGACTCTGTACAGCGTTCTCTCGATTCGGCTCATTGCTGAATGCAGGGCTGTGCAAGTCTATCTACCCGGGGTTTACGCCTGTTGATTGGGATGCAAAGGTTGATTGACTATTATGTAATCCCTCAGATATTGCTTACACAGCCTCCAATATCTGAAAAAAAGGATGTTAGGATGATGTGTGGAAACAATGACAAGGTTAAATGTCTTTGGGTCGAAAGGCCTTAGGGACGTTATAGTCCTTCCTTTGGGCTTTTGAATGAACGCTAGTTTGACTTATCGCCATAGTCAGGATGTACATGATTAAATTAGTTGTTTCTAAAAAATATTCTTTCACACTGGAGACGAAATTTTCAGGCTACATTGTGTAGTTTAATGGCACATATTAAAATTGGTCCTATGGCACGTTTTTTATACCTTTAATCTTTAGGTGATACCTTTAACAAAACTTATTTGAATCAATTTTGCCTTGCATGTTAAAATGCACTACAGGTCTCACTTTTAGTATAGGCACCCTTCTGAAATAATTAATTCCCCGTCAGATCGATTGAACTTCAGTTCAAATTGTACACAAAAATCTGCGAATCATACTATATTGATGGAAAATAAATGTCTGCATAAAAAAAATAAATTAGTAAAAATCTTAGAATATTTCATATTAACGTTCATCAATGAGTGGCTTGACTTCTGCAATAAAAAGAATTCACCAATATTTTTTAGGCAATTATCGTCCAAAAAGAAATAAACCTGTTGTTGGGAAACAAGCAAAGGAAGTCTTGGAAGCACTAGATGAAAGTAATCCAGTTATACAAATGTTTAAGGCATTTTCTGTGGAGTTAGATGATAAGCACGACCGTTATGAAAGGATTATTAAACTTAGTCGTGATATTACAATTGAATCAAAGAGAATAATTTTCTTGCTTCATAACATCAGCACTGATATGTAAGTAAATTTAGCATCTCTCTTTACTAAATTCAAATTTATGACTATTTCTGATTCATTAGTGAATACTTGGATTGACTTAGCTCCTCACAAAACTATCTTCAGTTGAGTTAATAAGAGTTAAAATATTTCAAAATGTCTATTATTAACAAAATCAGGAAGTCAAGAATGTCAGGAAAATAAAAAGTTGTCACTGAAATAAGCAAACAGTATACATTTTATATAGCTTAAAAAAACTGCTCATCATTCTGATAAATTAAATTTAAAATCATGGTCTTCAAGGTTCTCTATTTGTGCTATATGAATAGATAATTGTCAGTAAATAGAGTTAAAATAAGTGTTAGGAATGACAGTTAATTGAGAAGATGGGAACCTCTGAGTAATTACCCTTTACTAATATTTTGTTCACTTTTTCAAAGATTAATGGATTATGATGTAAGAAAAGTAATAACTCCCAACAAAATCATATTGATTCAGTGCATTTATATGTTCAGATCTTTGGTTGAATATGTTGTTTGAACTGCACTTTTACGGATCATTTAATAAGCTATTGCTTACTGAAACATGTAAAGTAATGCTCAGTAATTTTAAGCATGCTTAATTAATATTTTTTCAGACCTAAAGTTAATCATTCAAAAAACGCGTAATTTTCTTTATTAGTTTGACGTAAATAATTTCGAACTTGTAGTCACTACTGTGGTAGTGACTAAAGTGTCGCTTGTTTAATAAAATTGGATTATTAGATGTGAACCGCGTAAACTTAAACAAAGAGAGGAAATAGAACTATTATTTTAAATACAGTTTATTTGATAGTTTTTGATGGAGAACCTCGCAATATGCGATTTATGTAAAGAAATAAACCACATAAGATGTTACATGGGGGAATTCTGGCTCCTTTTCTGCAAAATAAGTTTAGTTCTAACATATAATCCAGGCTGTCGTAGATGCCGAAAAAATGTGCATTTCAATCAATAATCTTTACCTCGAAAAATATTGATTTATTTATTTATTTAAGTAATGCATCAACAACTTTGCAGTCAACTACAGATAGATGTGAATCTAAGACTAGATCTAAAACTAAAATCATCCTAACTAACTAACTAACACTTTATACCCCAAGCACTATCGCTTTTAACTTTTTTCTGCGTTAAAAATATCTATCGAACTGCAGTATTTATTAAAATAGCAACAGACTCTTACAAGTTATACTGTCATGTTAGTAGGTACTACACCCACATAAAATAGATCCTTTGACCTAGTGTAATTGGCACTTATTTTAAATGGAAGTTGTAAAAATTGTTTATTATTCACTTTATTTAATATTAGTTTGGCCAGAAAAACAATACTAGCCTCAATACGCAAATTTTGCAAAGAAGGAATATTAAACAGAGAACATAATAGCTTTTGATCAGATCCTCTTTGTGGATAAAATGAATATATTCTGTAATGCAAAAATTTTAAGAACCTTCTCTGAACAGCCTCAAGTTTATATATCTCATTTGCATACTGTGGATCCCATATTAGACATGCGTACTGAAGCTTACTAAGTAATAATGATTTATACAGTGCAACTATAGTGTTAATATTATTAAAATATTTACATGTTCTTATAAGTAACCCCAAAATTTTCAAGGCACTCTGTGCTACATCTTCAATGTGATTGTTAAAATTTAACTTACTGTCAAACCTTATACCAAGATCCTTATGAACATCTCTCCTTTTTAGGTGCTCATTATTAACACTATAGTTAATTTTTTTTTTCCTTTTTACTAGTGAAATACATTACTACACATTTATTTATATTTATATTTAATTTGTGGTCTCCGCACCAACGCACAACCGCATCTAGATCCATTTGCAAAGCTCTTGCATCCGATTCGCTGACTGAGATTTGAAACCTCTAACCTCGACAAATAATCTCCTATTACTTAAATAAGATAATAAAAGTGAAATGATATTGCGATTGACTGAAAAATTATCAAGAACCCGTATAATTTCATTAAAATGAACCCTGTCAAAGGCCTTTACTAAATCATAAAAAATCACATCAACCTGATACCCATCTTTAAATGCCTCCAGAATATATTGTGTAAAATTTATTAAATTAGTAACGGTTGAACGCTGGGGCAGAAAACCATGTAGTTTATCAGAAAGTGCGTGCTTCCCTTCATTATATAGTCTATTAGAAAGAACAATTTCAAAAATATTGGAACATGCCGAAACAATACTAACAGATCTATAGTTACATATTTCATTCTTATCCCCGCTCTTAAAAATCGGAATTACTTTACTTTCTTTCCATCTGTTAGGGAAAACCCCTTGTCACAAACACAGGTTAAAGATGTACTTTAAGGGCCCTACAAATGAATCGATACACCCTTTAATATAATAGGCAGGCAATTTATCAGTGGCTACTGATCTGTTTACTTTTAATTTAGTGACAGCATCTCTAATTTCGTCCTCCGATATTATTAAGCAACCCGGGTTACCCAAAATATCAGATGCATTCCCAGTGCCAGCCTGATTACTATCAATATAAATAAATAGATTTGAAATACTGAGCAAAACCATTTACTATATTCTGCATGCCATCTATCTCTTGTCTCTGTGTACGGAAGGAGGTAAATCCTTCGGGCCTTGGTATATCCAAGTTCCGAGCAGGTAGGAATGGAAAAATTATCATTGGCTGTGATGGTGGGGAGAGTCTGGGTTCTCTTAAATCCCAAGTGCAAGCAAAACTAGGACAAAAATATGTTATTGAAGAGCCTCAGTTAAAGAATCCTAAACTTAAGATTGTCAGTGTTAGTCCGGATGATGTCAAGCCTGACACAACAGATGTGGAACTAGTCAAAGATATTATAGAGTGTAATAATTTAGATAATAAAGATCTTAAAATGTCAGTATTAAAGAAATCGAAAAATAGGTTTAATAAAATTTATATTATAATTCAATGTGATCCAAAGACTCAAGTGTTCTTTTAACAAATAAGGTAAAAATTGGATGGTCAAGGTGTAATGCTTTTAATCACATAAGTATTCTACAGTGTTACAATTGCATGGCCTTTGGACACTATGCTAAGGAATGTAAGTCAAAAAAAGTTTGTTCAAAGATTGTCAGTCAGCAATTATGAATTGTATTAATTGTATTAAAACATCAAAGAGCAGGGATATAGATCTGAATACACACCACTCGTCTTTAGACCGAACATGTCCATGTATGCAAAAAATTGTCAAAATACAACAAGAAAAGATTGAATATTATTCTGAAACTCAAAATGCCTGCATATAGGAAAAAAGGTTCTGTTTTTAGTGTGGCCCATTTAAATTTCAGATCTATATTTACTGGCTTTGATGAATTTTCTGATATTGTTAAGGATAAAAACTTTGATGTATTAGGGAGTAACAGAAACTTGGCTAAATCCAACAATATCATCTGATAAGGTAAATATTGAAGATTTTGTTTTTTACAGGGTAGACAGAATGGTGGGACGTGGGGGGGGGGGGGGGGGGAGTTGGAGTGTATGTCCGTGATGAGTATGAGTGTGCGGTTCTTGACTTGCAGATCCCAAATATCTGACTGGTTTGCTGCGAATTATTTAGCTCTTAATAGCAGTAAAACAAATAGAATTACATTTTCTCTGAGAAATCATAAGAATGGCCTGGATTCTGTAAAGTTTCTTGGTGTAAAGCTTGACACACTTTTAACTTGGGAAGACCACATTACAACTGTTTCTAGTAAGCTTTCGAAATCTGTATATGCTCTACGCAGCCTCTCTAGAGTCGTTGACCGTCAAGTTTTACTGGCTGCATACCACAGTTTATTTCACGGTAGAATGTGCTATGCTCTACTAGCATGGGGGCACTCAGCTCACATGGAGAATTTATTTGCCATACAAAGAAGAGCTGTTCTTGCCGGGCTTGGCTATAGAGAGGATGTCAAAGAGAAATTTAAAAGTTTGCAGATTCTAACATTGCCTAGTGTGTACATATTCAGATGTTTGGTGAGTTTGAAGGAGAATTTGGACAGTTATTGCCTTCAAAATGAAGTACACAAATATGATACAAGATCAGGTGAAAATATAGCTATCAACTACACAAGAATATATAAGAGCAGATTTTCCTTAAATTACTACTGTCCAAAGTTCTTTAACAAATTACCCTTAAATATTAGGTCTTTGCATCTAAAACAATTTAAAATTCAAACTAGAAAGATACTTCTTAATGGCTCGTTTTATTCATTCCAGGAGTATTTTGATTATACTTTCTAGTTTATTAATTTCTAGTGTGGCAATTTGGCTTATTTTTTCGTGTTTGGATTTGTCATATATGTTCATAGTTTTATAAGTGTTTTATTGTTTGTAGACTTAAGTCGTATTTTGTATTTTATCACTGCACTGTATTATTTAGATTTTATCTGACTTGTGTAAAAATCTTTGTATTTTTTTTGACACGTAATATATATCTATTGATGGCTTTGATTATATTTGGCTAAAAATAAAGATAAATCCAGGAACAATATTTGCTCTAGGTGTAGTTTATCGTACAAAAAATAACATTTTATCTTGTGTAAATGCTTTTGATCAGCTCCTTCCAGAACTTCTGGCTAAGTACAATTACGTTATTGTTCTTGGTGACTTTAATGTTGACATGATGCCATGTAATTTGCCTAATGCTCTGGCTGATTCTTTTGAAACTCTAGGTTTCAATCAGATAATAAATGTCCCAACTAGAGAGAGTGAACTTTCTTCTACACTCTTGGATCCTGTTTTTGTTAGTGACTGTGATGAGATTGATTCTTCAGGTGCTATTGATACTGGTAACATAAGTGACCACAAATTAACTTTCTGTTCTTTTAAAATTCACCCCAATATAAGTAAACAGAAATTTGTTGCATACAGAGATTTCAAGAACTTTAATGAAAATAATTTTTATGTTGATCTAGAATCTGTTCCCTGGGATAATATTTTTATACCCCTAACATTGATGAAAAAGTTGAATTTCTCAGCACACATCTGTCCACACTTTTTAAAAACCATGTTCCTCTTAGAACATCACGGGTAACTAAGCCTCCGGCCCCTTGGCTCACCCCTGCTCTAAAAGAGCTTATGAAGGAAAGAGATCGAGCATTAACAAAATATAAACGAAATAAAACTGAGGTAAATCTAGCTAATTATAAAGTGTTGCGTAATCTTACACTTTACACTGTCCGAAGGGAAAAATTGGGTTATTTGGAGTTTTTAGAGCGACAGGGAAACTCAAAACTACTCTGGAAAGGATTTCAAACATTTAATGTATACTCGACCAGAAAAAAAACATCTGAGCTTCCAGAAATGCTGAGGAATGCCAACCAAATAAATGATTGTTTTCTACAAGTATTCAACAAATCAAATGTTTGTACAGAAAAAATTGATTTCTATAACAATAATAAAAAAATGCCGTCTTAACTTTTGATTTCAAGTTGGAAACACCACAGTCGGTTCAAGAATATGTATATAAATTGAAATCAAATGCGCCTGGTAATGATGATCTCACACTATTTATGCTTAAACTCAGCCTTCCTGTTATATTGTTTCATCTTACACACATTATAAATTGCTGTCTTGAGACTGGACATTTTCCACTGAAATGGAAGGAGTCTATTATTAACCCTGTGCCAAAGGTCAAAAACCCATCAAGTATAACGGAACTCAGGCCTATCATGTCTAAGGTGTTGGAGAAGGCAGTTTACACACAGATTATCTCATACTTAAAGTCTAACAATTTACTGCCAGTCCATCAGTCAGGTTTCCGGGAGGGACATGGTACATCAACGGCTCTGTTAAATCTGAATGACAATATAATTCGAGCTTTGGATAAAAAAATGGCTGTCATACTCGTGTCCTTGGATTATTCTAGGGCCTTTGATGTGCTTGATCATGACCTTCTCTGTGCCAAGCTGCATTTTCTTGGTTTTGGTGCGTCTTCTGTCCTTTTTATTCACAACTATTTAACTGGTAGACGTCAGAGAGTCCGAGTGGGTGAGAGTCTTTCAGATCCAGGTGAAATAATTTTAGGAGTTCCACAAGGTTCTATTTTGGGGCCCCTGTTGTTTTTGGTGTATACTTTTGATATCTGTGAATCGGTCTCGCACTCTCATGTACAGACTTATGCGGATGACACTCAGCTTCTCCACTACTTTGATCCTCTGAATCCCATTAATGCAATGGAACATGTGAATGATGATCTAAATGACATATTGCATTATTCATTGAACCACAATTTGAAAATTAATCCAAATAAGATACAGGTATTGTTATTTTGTTCAGAAATTAAAAGAACTTTTTTAGAACAATCAATCAATTTAACTATTGCTAATGAAAACTTAATTTTTGTAAAATCTGCTAAAAACCTGGGTGTTGTCATGGATGTATTCTTGAGGTATAGGGAACACATAAAGTTGCTTTTGCAAAGGACTTATGCAAAAATGAAAGTATTGTATGCAAATCGTTTCTTGCTTAATTTTAAAATGAGGAAAAAGTTGTGTGAATCCTTAATCGTATCCACTTTTAATTATTGCAATCTGGTTTATTATCCATGTCTGGATGTTGTATCAAAAAATAGGTTACAATATGTGCAAAATGTATGTTGTCGCTTTGTATTTGGAATGAGGAAATATGACCATGTGTCACAGAAAATTAATGAACTGAGATGGTTGAGAATAGCGAATAGCTTTAAACTACAATTTGTTGTTTTCTTAATAAAGCTTATAAAGTCTTCAGTTCCTATTTATCTTAGAGAAAAACTTATATCTCGGAACCTCATACACAACCGAGTTGTTCGCGGTCTCAATCTACTCACAATGCCTCACCACCAGACAGCTCTATTTCAGCGCTCTTTCACATATATGGCTGTTTCCATTTACAATTCATTGCCCCTCGATGTTAAAGTGTGCACCAGCATAAGCTCAGTTAGAAAAAAGTGTAAAGTGTTACTACTTCATGAACAGGCAATTGGTTGAAAAGTAAAACTATAGTGTAACTTGTTTTTGATTTTTGAACTTTTCTTTTTAATAATAATTCATGATGTGCAATTTCTGCCCAAAATAAAATGTAAGCATGCTATGTGTGGGTATGGTTAGATGTAAGGGTAACCATTGGTTAAATCTCGCCTACCCAACGTATGGTGTGTGTATGGTGGTAAACTAGTACCTGTACACATACCAAATGAACAAATAAAGACGATATTTATTTATTTATTTATTTATTTATAAATTACTTATTGCTAAATCTAACACATTGCCTTTTTTATTTACTACAAAATTATGTTGGGGATAATTATTAGATTAAAAAATTATTTAGATCACTTAAACAATCACAGCTTTTTCAGACCTGTATTCAGTTATATTAAAGTCACCTATTATAATACACTTTTCGTTAAGTAGGCGCTGCTCACAACATTCATAAAAAGCATTTAATTGCTGGCAATTATTTCCAGGAGGAATGTACAAAGTTTAGCTGACAACATAGCGCATCAAAACCTGATCCTTCTTTAAATAAATTGATCTCTCTAGCCTTTAAGTGCTGTGCCACTGCAACAAAACACCTCCACCCTGTTGCTTTCCAGTAACAAGCGGATCTCGATCTCTTCTAAACACCTTAAAATTATCACAAAACTCGCTCGTAAAAACTGATGCATTTAACCAAGTCTCCGTTGCAGCTATAAAGTCAAAATCTGACACACTAATTGAAGCTTTAAGTTCAGTTAGTTTCGTTTTTATTCCCCTCATATTTTGATAATTGAGATTATATCTATTGGATACGGCATTGTTAGTTGATAAAGAATTGTGTGTTTCATGCATTGAATCTACGCTAATATCTTCGGTACTGATGATGGGTACGCCTTTATCCATCCCGCACTTGTCTTCGAAAAACCTGTTTTACAATGATATCCTCTGGCCAATTGGATGAGTTAAGCAAATCCAAATATTTATTATTTGGAACATCCACTCTATAGCTAGCAGTATCCTTAGATCTGCTGTTCAATTTTTCAACTGTGTACTCCGTACCTACAAATTTAGCACTAAGTTAGTTTTGGGTGCATTCTTTTGTCATGCTATTATCAAGATTTCCCAAATATATGGATTTAGTAGTATTTACACGAGATTTTCCCGCAACTAGAACTGGCTCGTCATGCAGTTTGGTACTGTTCTCTCTTCTGCATTGCTTTGAATCAGCAGACATTGGAGGTTTTGCCTTTGAGTCAAGTAAGGTCTTACTGGCCTGGAGGATTGTTACCTGTAAAAGTATTTTTAAAATTTGACAGCTCTTTTTGCCAAAGCTTAATCTTATCATCCAACTCTTTAATCTGATCATTTAAACTTTTTGAATACGCCAAATAGTCCTCATTCGTTTCCATTTCTTCTCTCCTTTTTTATCAATGGACTCCATATTACTTAAAATCTTCACCACTTTTTCAGTAACATCCGAAAAGCCTTGTCCTATTAATTTTGTTTGTCCATCATCCCATGCTCTAATTCCGCTCCGCATGGCCTCAGTACTGTTTTTAATAATATCACATGTATCCTTAACTGCAGAGATATCAGTTTTTATATAGGTAATGTTCTCATAATTAGCTTCCACCATTAAGGTTTTGGAATTTCTTTTCCCATGTTATATACTTAGCGATTTAACCTCCTCAATTGCCGAAGCTAAAATTTGAAAATTATCGCTGCCTTCTCTATTGTTACTTTTAATTTTAATACAATCTTTGCAAATGTATTTGACACAGGGAGATCTTTTCTTCACTGTAACACCTTTTTGTTCCGAACCAGTAAGGGTGGAACAGTTAATACATAATAAGTATCACACGTATCACATTTAGCGTGATAATATGAATCTGTTTCTTCAGTATTACAGGCCTTGCATTTCACCATAATTTTGTCCGTTATTTGCCGAACTATAGATGAAGGCAATTTAAGATGGAATAAATAAAAATGTATTCTATTTGGCCGGATTATAAAAACCAGATAAGGATTGCTTGTTTGTTGATAGCAGGTGCAAAGAAAAAAAATAAAGAATGTTTATTTTTATTGCTATTGTTCTCCTTTAAAAGTAAACTAATTCAAAGAAAACACATGTTTTAATCATGAGGTTGATACAAAGTGCCGTATACATCACAACACCCAATCTGTGAAAAACTCAAAATAATTGGGTCATTACAGCCACCGAAAACAAATGTGAAACGCGGAACCAACACAAAAACCGTCAGACTTTCAACGATGAAAAGTTTTAGAGGAGATAGTAGTAAGTCGTCATTCACGTCGTTGCTCAGAGCAAAATCTTTAACCACTTGTCTTAAATGTTGCTTCATTGACTTTACTTTACTTTTGCTTCTCATATGCTTATGTCGCGGTTGGTGGATGGCGAGCCACTGTGTTTAACAGCCCCAAGTAACAATTGTGAGACACTTTTTATTTATTAAGGGTTTAAAAGTGCTTTAATATGTTCAATAAAAATATCTTGGTTTTAAAGCCACCTTAGGATAAACTGAAAGTTCTTTAAGACCACTTATTCTTATGCAAAGAATTTAAATTAAAATAAAAAACTATTTGCTCTTAATGCCCTATTGATCTTATACTGGTTTTATAATACTCTTGATACTGACTATTTTAAAACTAATTTGCCTTTTTACAGAATTAAATAGCAAGTTGGTTTTAAAACAATCAATTTTGGAACAGATAGTTTTAATGTAGTTTTATGGAGTACCCTTGATGTACTCATTAAAACCAATTAAGAAACCTATTTTATCTTAAGACTATATGCTCAATAAAATTCCATATTAAATCCAGAAACCGCTGTTCGGGTGTCCCCATTTGTTACTAATGCTATTAATGTAACAAAATGTAACAGTAAAATGCAAAACTCAGTGGTTTTTCAATTAGATTAGGCACACAAAAGATGAAAATGCACTAAATGCAGCAATCACAGAACCCGCACAATTTGAAAGGTTAGTAGTTCATTCGCGTGCCAGACCACTTTAAATCAATAAGACCACGAGTTTGAACACTTTGAATATATTAAAGCAACTTAGTTTTAAAATGAAGAGTAAATAGGCTACTGCGAGAGTAATTGTAGTGGTAAATAAAACGCTGTTAGATTTAAATTGTTCTATAAATTTGTATACAATTTTAATGTAGATCGCGCCATGTTTTATATAAAATACAGACTCCGCCATGATGGATATTTTCAATAGCCAAGGAAAAAAATATTATTGAAATATATGCGCCTTACATCCTCTTAAATAACCGTAGAACGGTGTGCCGAAACATTCAATTTAATAAAAAAATGCATTTAGATGTTGAGATGCAAAATAAAATTTGACGATATTTTTTAAATAATAAAAAAAACACTAAATTGATGGCGCTCGATTTATGTAGAAGTTTTTTGTTATATTTCGTCAGAAAAGTAGCATGCGTTGGTAAATTCTTTACCAGAATAGTTTGCATTTAATATTATTCATGATCTGCTTTATATGCGCGCGTTATAGTAATTTACGTTATAAGTCCGGTAGGTGACTTATTACAGTACGAGTTGTTTTACGGACGAGGCGACGGAGGAGCCGAGTACGGAATGTAAACGAGTACTGTAATAAGACCTAACGGACGTGTATCGTATAATCTTTTATTTCATACTGTCTATAATTATTATTTTTAAAATGAATAAAAAGTATTAAAATTTAAAAAATATTAGTTGTCAATCTAACAATCGCTCCAACTTAACAATGTTATAGCCATGGTTATTCATAGCGAATTATGATTTTCTTTTGCTTGTCACTGACAGATAAATAAATTACGGTATCAGATACTGTAATGTTCGATGTACAGGCCTCAAATGAGTCCGGGAAATTGTGGTCTGTGGGGAAATTGTCATTTAGCGGACAGTATGAAATAAAATTTATTATCTGCCATTGCCATTATAATATGAGACCTATGTAGTCTAAGGATTTAGTAAACAAAATAAAACCCTTTTAAAATTAGTTACAATGATTCATGGCAATTTTGTCTGCTGCAGGTATATTTTAAATGCAAAACGTCAGTTACTAAGCTTTGATATATACATTTAAAGTTATTTTGAAGAACTCTTTAAGAATATAAAATTAAAACTAAATGGTTTTCACATGGTTTTAAAATTTAGTCTTGAAGACCCTTTTAGGATGGCTAGAAGCTGTTTTATGGTTGTCCTAAAATCTTGAAGACCATTTGGTTTTATTGTATAATTTTAAAGCGACCTTGGAGATCATGATAAAACTATTACTGTTACTTGGGAGAGGACATTCTTCAGTTTCGACTTATTTGGTCTCTTTTTGGCTAGAAGCTGCTTTATGGTTGTCCTAAAATAATCTTGAAGACCATTTGGTTTTATTCGAAGTTTTATTATATAATTTTAAAGCGACCTTGGAGATCATGATAAAAGTATTACTGTTACTTGGGAGAGGACATTCTTCAGCTTCGACTTATTTGCTATTCTTCTGATTTTTTTTATATTGAGACAAATGACTACAAATGTTCTATTGTCAATATACATCTGACTACACTGACCTCTATGGGCGCACTCCTGCCAAAAATCAAGAAATTGAACGCCTTTTACTATCGAGTGATCGATTTGCGTTGGTGTTTTGGCTTCTTTTCTTAGGTATAATTTGGAGAACTCTTGGACAGTAGGATATAATTCGTACCATTCATGTTAAATTTAAAAAATGATAGGTTTCTGCATCGATTTCGTTTCTTACTAGTTCTGGGGGACTACCACATACATGGTCCAGTTTTGTTTTTTTGAAAACCATGCAGGACTTAGGGCGCCGGTAGAAGTTTCCGAAAACACCTAGACACCTGTCAAATGACATCTGGTTGGTCTGTCGCTCACTTTGATATGATTCCAGGGGGGTAGAGGTTTGCAAAAACTGCAAGTAAGAATCGGGGACCACGACATTGATATTGGTGCGGCACAGGATTCGGTACTGACACCAATAATTTCTCTTCTTTTTTGTCAATTGCGTTAAGTTTACAGATGACATAAGCTGTGACCAGACAGACACAGAAGCTGAGGTTTTTACGCGAGTAAGAAAGTTCCCAGGAATTATGTCTAAGTGGTGCTTTCAATAAACTGATAATTAATAAATCGAGGCAAAATGAAATTTTTAGGAGCATTTTGTAGATAAGAAGCTAAACTATGAATATCAAATAGACTTCGTCTGTTTTAAATTAAATATGGCTACTTTGTTCTTTTCATTTTGTGACAACCTATGGAGACAAACAGACAAAACAGTATATTATGCTGCTCTACGTGCGGCCAAAACCAGAAACAAATGAAAAAGAGACGAATTTAATATATGCAATAGGTATTTGCTAGGTGGTGCTGCAAATTGACACCGTAAACGTAAATCTTAAGTATGTGTTTATGACGTAAATGGAAAGAGAAAGAAGAAACCTGGCAATAATAATTTTCTAAAAATTCGAACCATGTAAAAGCTGAAATGAAAACTGAACATATACCTTTGCTTTTTAAGTTTTGCTCTAGCCACAACCGCCTCCAACTTCCAGTGCTTTGTACTTTTTCCCCACAAATCTTAATTTTTCTTTTCCTTATGTTTATACTCAAACCTTTCATGAAGATTGACCATCAGTGGCGGCTGGTACATAAGTGCTGCGGAACTGCAGAACCACCAAAATACTCCTATATAATAAATATAAAATCTAAAGCAGAAAAATATAAAGCCACCTTAACAACAAATAAATAGCATGCATCGCATCTAAACACTAAATAGCAGAAAAATATAAAGCCACCTTATACTGGCGTCACGAGCCGAACTATGAATATGCGTCGCATCGCTCTGCTTTGTTTTCCTACGCTTGTCGCTTGTGGTCATTCATTACTTATTTGGTCGATTGTTTCTGACTGCGAACTAGATACGATACCCCCGCATGTTCCCGCGCCGCCCCTTGTCTTCACTTTTAACCGCCGAAATTAACGCAAAATTGTGCTGCATTCGGGCAGAACATTTCAGGGTTGTTTTTCGCAAGTTTGCATTGTCGGCTGTCGGCTTATTTCAGATTTATCTCCGTGTGTTAAGTGTTTGGTATTTGCCGTTTAGATTGATATCTTATTGTGTCATCCGAATCGGGATATTAAAATGGATATCATTTATAATCTAATCAACGTTAAACCTTTTTTTAAGTACTCTTTTGAGGAAAAAATAGAACTGAAACAAAGGGGACGTCCACTCCCGGATATTACGATTGAAAAAGGAGGATCCAGTCGTGGAAAAACTTACAAAAGACAGTTTAATCGCGATATTTATGCCAGAAACGGATGGGTATGCGGATGTAATAAAAAAAATGCGATTTTCTGTTTCCCTTGCGTACTATTTGGAGGTGACAACTCGTGGACACAAGTCAGTGTAACGGATTTAGTGCATTTGAGTGACAAAATAAAAAAACATGACACATCAAAACATCACTTGCACAATCAAATGGAATATGCATTATTAGGTTCTGTAAATATTAGGGAACAACTTGATTCCGCATATTGGACAAATATTCAAAAACCCAATGAAAATGTAAGTAGAAATAGATATGTGCTTTCAAAAATTATAGATTGTGTTAAGTTTTGTGGTGTTTTTAAATTGGCCCTTAGGGGACATGACGAAACAGAAAAATCTGATAACCCTGGAATTTTCCGTGGCCTAATAAATTTTACTGCTGAATTAGACAAGACTTTAGCACAACATTTGGAAAGATCAACAGTTTTTAAAGGCATTTCCAAAGGAATCCAAAATGATATTTTAGACCACATGTTAGAAGTATGCCATGATCGAATTTTGGAAGAAATTCGGGAATGTCCATATGTAGCTGTCATGGCCGATGAAACAACCGATATTTCAGCTAAATCGCAAATTGTTATAATACAGCCAGTAGAACGTTTTTGGACTTACCTTCAAAATTAAATGCAGAGACTTTAGCTGAGAACATTTTAAGTGTTTTGGACATTACTCTAAAAAATTCAAATGACAAACTAATTGGTCAAAGTTACGATGGAGCAGCTGTCATGTGTGGACGGCATACTGGGGTTCAAGCCCGAATCAAGGAAAAATATCCTTTTGCACACTTTGTACACTGTTACGCGCACCAATTAAATTTAATAATGTCTAAAGCTTGTTCCGATAGTTATCAGGTTAGACTTTTTTTTGGAAATTTGAGTGAAATCCCCACCTTTTTTAAAAATTCACCACAACGGGTGGCAGTGTTAGACAAAACTGTGCAAAGAAAAATTCCTCATGGCGCTCCAACTCGCTGGAACTTAAATATTCGAACTGTCAATGTTGTTTTTGAGCATCGTGAGTCTTTTATTGATTGCATGGAAGAGATAGAAGAAACTTTTGATAATGCCACCATTTGTAGTTCAGCATCTTCCATTCGACGGATTTTTATGGATCAAAATTTTTTATTTTGGTTAACATTTTTCCATCACATAATGCCTCATGTAGACGTTCTGTATAACGTTCTTCAAAAAACGGAAACAGACCCGTTGGCAGTAAATACGAAAGTTGCCGATTTTAAACAAAATATTAATTCTGTAAGAAATTCAATAGATGATATCATTAATGAAGCATCTAATTTATGCACGGAGCCATTACCATCTAAGAGGGCACGAAAAGAGAATAGTTCAACTGAGCATCGAAGGGCATCCATAGAAGTATGTGATATAATTATAAATTGCGCAGAAGATCGATTCGCTTTTAAAGGTCACTTATTGGCTGCTTCACTGTTTGATCCTAAGCAGTTTGATAATTATTGTGCTAATTTCCCTGACGCTGCCTTAAATGTAACTTGCACATCATATCCTAATTTAGATAGAGAGCGCTTAAAGACAGAATTGTCTGTCATTTATTTTAGAAGGGATTGTAGAGACATGAAGGGAGCAATACCCTTTTTAAACTTCTTAATTGAAAACTTAACTGAGCCTTTTCAGGAAACAGCAAAATTACTACAGATTTTAGTTACAGTGCCCATGAACACAGCAGAAAGTGAACGGTGCTTTTCTACTTTAAAGCGTATAAAAATATTTTTAAGAAATTCTATGACTGAAGACCGACTTGTGGCTTTATCGGTGATATCCGTAGAAAAGAAATTAACTCAAGAAATACCAGACTTTAACGAGATAGATAAATTTGCATTAAAAAAAAAATCGAAGAATTGATCTTATTTATAAAAAACATTAAAATAATTATTGAGTTAGCGGACTGCGTGGTTAGTGAAAACATTTTTAGTGAAGACGTTTTTCGAGTTCTCAAATTTGTCTAGGTATTTAATATGTCCATCACTGGAACTTTGTGAACTATTTCCCATTATAACAATAGGAAACTGTCTATTTAATTTAGTTGGATTATTTTCTATGAAAATGATATGGTAAGTGCCCTTTATTTTATGTATTGTTACATAATATAGCCACCGTATATAACCAAAAAAAGGGAAAATGTATGTATCGAAACCTATTTTTTTAATGAAATATTTTTGCTGGGCGAATTTCTAATTCACCATTTAGGTCGTTTGACCTTGACAATTGTAAAAATTTTCGCCCGCGGCGCATTTTTGCGCCTCTGGCGCCCTACCACGAGTATATTCAATTGTTTCAATTTTGTCTCACCTGAGCAGCACTGCCTCTTTAACAGGTCACGAGCCGCCACTGTTGACCATTATTTCAACACACGACTCCAATGAACAACAATAAACTAAATGTCACAGTTAACATATCCCTCTATTGGATTTGTCTAATTTACACACTTAATATAATTCAAATTAAAACCTGTTTTATTGTCCAAAGAATTAAATAATCTGATTGACAAAGCAAACAAACCGCAGAGAATATAAACTATAAACCAATCTAAAAAAAAAGTTAAAGAAAAAAACAATACAATTACAATATAATAGTCAATACATAGTCAATAAGTCAATAAAATCGGTTAAAAATCCAGGTTATAATAAAATAAACAAAAAATTAACAGCCAATACCAAACAACTGCTGTATTATACCAAGAATGGATTAACCCCGACCCAGATGTCTCCATCAATCCTGGAAGGACTCCTCCATGCTATAGTAAGCTATAGCCAATAAAGGAGTTTCGACTTTTATCTTAAATCTCTTAAAACATGTGGAAGTTCTTATGTTTTCGGGCAAATGATTTTTGCCATATATACAAAAGCAAAAGAGTTCTTCATTTCACACCATAAACTTTAAGCTTCACCATGTAGATAATTAGGTTAGTTTCAAAAGCAGAATATTAATTTTGAAAATTAGAAAAATCCAATAGAGGGTATAACATATGCTATCTGTTGGTATTCCTTGAAAGTTTTATTAAGCCTAAGTAAGACTAGATAACTGATTGCAGCACCATTTGTCTGAATGGTAATATGCCGAGAGGTGACCAAGGCATACGTCAACCCCCTTTGCATATAGTTACCTAGTTTTAGAGAATGTGTATATTGTAGATTTAAGTGCATATAAATTTGTAGCAATGATCTGTAATATCTGATGTTGTCGCCGATACAGCAGCTTTAGACGGATTGTCTTCCGTACGAGATTATTATCGTGCTGCATCGTGCTTATTTCGTTTCTTCCATTTTCTGCTGTTTTTTCCAAATTATGTGTTTCTAACCTCTTTTTTTGATGCCATGATCGGTGCTTTTCGGAACACTCAATAATCTATCTGCCACATTTCTCATAAACCATCCTTATTCAATTATAGTTTGTTTTTTCTGTCATGCTTAAATGAGGTATAATTATATATAAAGCTGAGAGTCACAATTCAAAGAATAATTTAAAATAACTTTGGCATTTTAGGTTACCTGTTGTCAGCATTCAAGTATTCATAGTAGGTCTAAGGAAATTTAAAAGACACACTTACAACATGACAAAACTGTTCGGATTACAAGTTCGTTAATTTTATCTATTTATAACGTTATAATACTCCTATAAATATAATTTGTTTCCTTTATTATGATATCAAATCATCAGACCGCGATATAGTTAATATTAGCTTAAGGACCTTTAAGGCTATTCTTATATCTGAGTTGTAGTTTTGTAGGAACTGATAATAACTTAATTATTATTTAAATCGATGTAATTCTTCTGTAATACTTTTGTATCTGTTAAGTATTGATAATGAAAATAAATAAAAATAACGAAAATATGAAAAACGAAATGAGATATCTTCCTATGTTTAAAGCGTGCAACTTAGAAACAAGCCTTAAGCGTTTGTAATACTTTTATATAACTATAGTATATTACATAACAAGTGTTGAAAGTATTAGTTTTCAAACGAGGAGGTTATAATTTTGTAATTAATTTATATACTGGAGTAATAAACCTGTTTATTATTATTATAAACATATTTTCACACCAGAAATGTATTTTCACTATTCTTCTTACGAGCTCTTCTCAAAATGACAAAAAAGCACTCTTTAGATTTTTAAGAAAACGATTAATGTCACATGCGTGTTAAACCCCACTTTTCAATACTTGTGTTGAAAAGTATCTGTTGCGTCACTCTCATCTGTCAAGCCAAAATGTCAAGTCAAATTGAGTAGTGTTGAAATTACTTTTCAACTCGTGTGTTGAAAATTTTTTCAACATGTTTGTGGTATAAGGCGCTTCCTAGCCACGCTAACTGCTTTTTTTCTCATTTCCAGAAGTAGTAGAATGTAAATTTATTTTTAAAACCGGGACAGTTATTATTTTGCTTTTAGAGAAAGTAAGAGGAATTCAGTGTTAGAAGAAGCCAAATCGAGACTTACAAACTTATGTAATACTAACTTTAATGCTATTGCTACTGAACTGCGAAATCATGATATGTATTTGTATCACAAAGCTTTTACCAGTGGAATGCAAGAATTTGTTGAAGCATTATGTTTTTACCAATTCATACAAGATGACAAGATTGGCAATTGGATTAATATTAACCAACATTTTCAATTTGAAGACCATGATAATAAGTCTTTTAATATATTGCTAAGCCAGTATGATTTTATTCTGGGTATTGCCGATTTTACTGGAGAGTTAATGAGAAAATGCATTAATACACTGGGATCCGGAAACGTCACGGACTGTTTTAAAATTTGCAATTTTGTTAGAGCTATTAATACCGGATTTCTAGGTAAGTTGTGGTTTATGTTACGTTAATTCTTATATTTATTTGAAGACTATAATTGTGATTTAGAAAATATCCGATTTACTCAAGTTGCTTATTTATAATCCTTTGCTCTATTTTCTTTTTGAATAAAAATTTAACTTGACAATTCGTCTGTCTTATTGTCTAATATGTACGTTCCTAATTAGTTTGCATTAATTGAGAAAAATCACAATTTTGTAGGGAAACATGAGACGCCATACAAAATTTCATCAAAAGCAAAAGTAATCCTAATATTTGGAGAAACGAAGAATCATTTTCACTAAGAAAATTTCTATTTAATGTATAATAATTGTATTCCTTTTCTGTGTTTTAAACATTTGAAATAACTTTAAATGGAGCTAAATATACATTCAATTCAGTGTTTCTCTGGAGGTGCGAAGTGTTGGCCAGTACGGGCTCCACTTTCTAAAAAAAAAAACATTAAAAGGATCTTCAGTTTTAGTATAATTTTTAAATTACTGAAGTTTGAAAACGAATTGAGGGATTTTGATCAGCGTTTCAGATCCTAAAAGATCGTTTCGTTTAGATTTCGTTTTGTAAGGATATTTGAACATTATACAGA
>MU186144.1:0-35645 GCA_016904865.1 Pissodes strobi | reverse complement strand
GTTTCGTTTAGATTTCGTTTTGTAAGGATATTTGAACATTATACAGAGTGAAACAGAAAGTAGAAAACATTGAAATAGTTAAAATGGTTATATTTGCCCTAGTACCTACTTATTTGCTATTTTGCACAATAGGCAGGCAGGCAGGATTTGAAGCTTGTCGCGACTTCGGTTGTTCTACTCAAATTTTTAGTTGAGAAAAAATATCGGTTTTTTTTTTCAAAAAAGGTCTTTTATGGAAGAAATTCTAAAATTCTGCTACAGTTTTGTTAATAACAATATTTCGGCAACCAAACATTTTTTTTATTGAGGTAGTCTCAAAATTTAACATTGAAACAGTTTAAGTTATTATATTTGCTCCAGTATCTACTTATTTTTTATATTGCACAATAAGCACGGAGGCAGGATTTGAAGCCTAAGTCGCGACTTCGGATGTTCTAGTTAATTTTTTAATTACAGCTTCTGAAAAAATGGTTTTTTTTTCAAAAAATTTTTTTATGGAAGGAATTCTAAAATTCTGGTACAGTATCATAAACCTAACTGCGGAGTAGTTAGGTTTATGATTGTATTTGAGTCCTTGTATTCTTTTGACATGGAATGGTGAGCATCGTTGTAGCCTGTTGTCCATTCTATATATATTTATATTTTCTGTATTAGCCTTTCTGAATACTCATTCGGCTGTAAGATCGCTTTTGATGTTGAGTAGTTCTTCCTTCAGACCTACACCTATGTTGCAAATTGTTCTGATAAGGACCCAAGTATTCATTGTTTGGTGACTTGATAATAATTAGAAGTGAATAGATACTGACCTGTGTGCACTGGCTTCCTATATACTGTTGTTATTTACTATTTTCTTCTAGTCAATACATCAAGGAATAATAGCCTGTCTTCTGACTCCTTCCCTATTGTAAATTTGATGGTTAGCCTTAAGGTGTTAAGGTGGTTAAGAAACCGGTCTATATGCTGTTCCATATGGTTCCAGATGATGAATGTATCGTCGACATACCTTAACCACAATTCCGGCTTATGCTTGGAGGTTTTAATTGCTTCATTTTCAAACGAGTTCATGTAGATATTGCCAGTTGCAGGTTAAATTCGTGATCCGATAGGTAGTTCATCTTTCTGAGAGAAAAATTTATCCTTTTTTTGAAAGTAGGAATTATTCAATAACATTCTAGTAATTCCATTAAGCCATTGACTGGTAGAGTTGACTTACGCCATGGATGAACTGTTATTTAAATGGAATACCCTGTATATTACTACATTTTTGGACTCTCTAAAGAAATCTAAACACATTTCGTGTATAATATTATATACCTATCTTTAGCTGTTTACGAAATGTTGACAGTTGAAAGTCGGGCATTTTGAAAATCTAAACTGCACGAGATCAAGGAAAACGGTTTGCACATTCCTATCTTAGGTTTTCATAAGCTATCAAATGACAGTAACTTTGAATCTAACCGGGGGTTTAAAAGTTTCGGTTAATTTTATCGATTGATTGATTTTTATTTGATTAGAACAGTAGTTAACATTTTAGTTGGCAGAATTTGAAAAAGTAGATCTGTGCATGCAAAAATTTCGTGATAGATTCTGGTTAAAATAGCAAAGTCAAAGTCTTGAAAATTTTTTAAAAATCCGTTTGCCGAATTTACGGATTCGGAACCAGCAACGGGATGCTTATGTCTGAATTCGATACGTCACGTAACGAGTATAGAGATTTTGCGATTCTTATCTTGGAAGCGAAAAGAGATATATCGAGTTGAAATGTCACTTTTACTCGCTACATATTTTGATGTCGAGTACCGTAGTTTGCTAGCTTCACCAAAATATTAAAATTTGAATTCTGTTATTTGGCACCTTGTAAATACTTAATACGCTTTTTATTCTTTTGTATATTTCCAAAGTTGAACAATAATGTCATTTCAATTAAAAGAATACCATCTCAATGTATTAATTGGTTTTATGAAAAACACCCCAGAATTTGCGGCCGGCCGCTTGTCTGTAGCAAATGCAAGAAGAAAATTCCGAGAACTTTGGAGTCTGGGGACACTGGGCAAGAGATTGTTGAATTGTTTGGGAAGTTTTTTTTCAAGTGTCTATGATGACTCAGTCTGCACAATCCCTGATTACCGGTTTCCGAACCATTTTAACATTTCTGTTAGTGAATTCTCCTCCTCGGAAGTGTTTGCAAGTTGAACAATAATGTCATTTCAATTAAAAGAATACCATCTCAATGTATTAATTGGTTTTATGAAAAACACCCAGAATATGCGGCCGGTCACTTGTCTGTAGCAAATGCAAGAGGAAAATTTCGAGAACTTTGGAAAGAATTGGCAAATAATTTAAATTATATTGGTTTTGTGGTTTTGGGACTAGAACAGTCGAGAAGTGGCAAAAGGTTCCACAGAGACATCTTATATTATATACCTAGGTCCTGCACATGTGTGGATTTAGAAGCTAACACATTTCCGCAAACATTTTTTAATTTACAGTCCTTTAAATCTTGCATCTAGTATCTTTTCTATATTAAAGTCTCTACAATACGCCTCCTAAACTGAATAGTCTGTCGTCTTCGCCGCAAGATTTCATTAACAAATTAGGCCTTTTGCGGAGGAGCAAAAAGGTTTAATATACTATCAACGCCTGAAGACACAAATTTCAACCAATGAAGCATCAGCAAAATCCAAACAAAACAAATTAAAAATTGTTAGTTTTTTTGTAGTTGTCTTCACCTTTCTCCTCTTTAATTTTGTCAAGTGGTTCTAAACATGTGTGGCTTCTCGATAGAGAACTCGACACAGGATAAGACTATGTTGGGGTTTGGAACCTTCGGCAACATGCACTAAAACTGAGCTTTATCCCTAATACCGAAACAGAATTTTTGCTCTCGACGCGCGTTTCGCTAACTATGTTAGCATCATCAGGAGATGATGATGAATCGCTGTCTGCTCCCTAGCGAATACCTTGTCGAACGATAGGTAGCGACTCGATACGTGACGTATCGAAAGATGAGAATCCCGGTGCTGAAGTTTTGTCGTCAATTATACTTCCCTCCTCAATTAAAAGGCAGTATCTACAAAAAAATCAAAAAACGAGATTTTTACCTATATGGATTCTTATGATATTATACTCATCTTGCAACCTGAAAATGCCGTATCTGAACAATTAACTGGTAAAAATACTTAAAACGCTTTGCCGTATCTGCAAAATCGAGTCAATTTCTTAATCATAATGCCGTATCCGCTTGTAACTCAGTCAAAATACCGCGTTTTGACTGAGTTACATCTGCATCTCGCGAAATGTAAATACGGCGTTTTAACCGAGTAACACGCATAAACGGCGTTTTGATTAAGAATTCGCATTAGTATTCGCTGAGACAGCGTAGCAAAAAGGTGTATTTTGTATATATAGTGATTATTGTCATAGTGATTGTTTATTACCTATTTGACGAACAAAATATAACGTTCAATGTAGTTGGCAGCGCATGCAAAGGAAATGTGAATGTAAAAAGAATGAATTATAAAGACTTTTATAATTGGGATAATTTCACCTCCCTCGGAAAGCTAAATAAAAAAAACTGGAGAAAAGCGTCCATATCTTTGAGATATGCTTCAAATTGTGGCTGAACGAGGCAAATTCACTCTCAAATATCGTAATAGCTTCAATGATCCCTTACTACAGACGCTTGATTTCCTGCAGAATAAAGCAATGAAGAAAAAACAACTTTTAAGGCCTGTTTCTTCTCTTCAACAACCCAGAGGATTTTCTCAGGAGAAAAAGCAGAATCTACTCAAACAGTTAAGTGAGCTTTTCCCGGAAAATAGAAAAACGTTTTGGGAAAGTCTATCGACATTAAAAGAAACTGAAGAAGAGAGTGATTCTTGAAATATTAATTATTATTGTTTATTAGAACATGTTTTATTTCAGTTCTTAATCAATATGTTTTCGGGAATTTGGTTCTTGAGTTTATTTTAATTATTTAGAATCATTGAGTTTTTAATGTGAAAATTACGTACTTTCTTAGTGTTAGTTTCTATTTAACTGTAGATACGGCATCACAGGTATACCACATAATGAACCCAGTGCTTAATGAAAACAAAAAGTGCTTTTTTGAAAAAATTAGATGAGGTAACACAATTTTTTTTAGAATTACATATTTTGGGTTTTATTCTAATTACTATAGCACATTTTTAAATTAAATAAAAGGAAAAAAGTACGGAGTGCAAGCAATAAACTTTAAACCCCATTTTCTCAGATTTATGTTGCTTGTAGATATGGCATTTTAATTGAGGAGGGCAGTATAGTTGGAAACACGAATAGTTATGGCGCGTTGGGAACGCTCCTTTCTCTGTTGTATCATCTGCTGTTACACCGAAAAAAATACATTCTTTATCATTAACCTCATTTTTAATAAAATCTGTCAAATATTCATCATTTAAAAAAATTTGTTAAATTTGTATTGTTTTAGAGTGCCCGGTAAAAATATTCCTAAATTTTTCGCAGAGTTCTGTAAGGTCTTGATTACGTTTAATTAGGCATTCAAACGCTCTTTAAAATTGCCGCGATTTAACGACTCCAAACTTTCATCATGTCGAAAGGCAGTTCTTGTTTCCCCAAAGTAAGTGTGACATCTATTAAATAACTAATTAATAAGCTATTTTTCCAGACATTTTCGTTGAATAAAATTAAGTTTAAACGGGCGATTTCCCTTAACGCATCCTGAATGGTCGCCCTATTTTGCTCTAACCACACGACAGCCATAAAGTACTGCAAGAAAAAAAATTGAAGTAACTGAATCCATCATTTGAGCACCATGAATTTTTTGCTTTACCCATAAATAAAAAAGCATCGTCAGCAATAAAAACTCTGTTTATATAAACTTCCGCAAAGCCATTTATAATTATCGTACCAGGAAGTTTGAAACGCTCGCGAAGTATCCCGACGACTCACCCTTTTGCCGTTATTTTTGGCGTTGGTCGACTCTCCAAAATTTGCCGCTTTTCCACTGCAGATCGTCGCGAGAAAGGAGTTTCAAGCAAAAACAAAACAATATCATGAGAGGGATTCATTTCAACCCGATTTTACCCTATCTTGCAATTTTTAAATTTAAATACCTAGAGAGTCACAAGAAAATAAAACCGCAACACCTACTGCCGAGAACGAAACATTATTTTAATAAACAAACCCTTGATAATATGGCCTCGGATATGGCAATACGGCATTATTAAAATAAAACGCAAATGTCACAAATCAGCTTACCTTGTTGTAAGGGCTCTTGCCTTACCTCCTTATTAACAACACAACCATACAAAATAACATTAATAATTATTAATTTTTAAACCGGAAAATCCGTCTCGAAAATCTAAAATCAGAAACAAAAACTAACCTGATAGGCACGCGCCACTTCAATGGTAACGGTAGCGATCGACCGACGTGATCTAATTTTAATTAGTAATTAATAAGCATCTGACCTGACGATCTTGCACCTGAAACGACACTTGACGCTTCCCTTCAAGAAGCAAAGAGAAAAGAAATGAGATGATGAAGTTGACAATAAAACGTTGCCAAGTTTCAAATAGGCACCTACCCCTAATGCTATGAAACAAAGGATTGTAGTACCTACCTATTCTTTATTTCGATTGTTGGGTCTTAAATTTTATAATACTCCATAAAACAGTGGAATTGTTTATTTGTCAATCATTTCTGGCTTGATTTTTATGTTTAAAAAAAAAAAAAGATTTATATAAAAAGTTTTTGTTCAAAAACAAAGGCAACAATCGGCAACATGCAAGCTACTGCTTACTACTAAAAATAATACAAGCACAAAATTGTGCGCCTCATACGGTCACTAAAATTCGCTGATTTAAAGGCCTTGTGCAACAGAACGGGTGAGGTGCGTAACACTATACCGGCAATGCATGACGCCTATGAGGCAAAAATTTCTGGGCCTACAGCTATGTTATGCGGTCGGTTAAATTTCAGATTATATTGTAATTTTTACATGTGAGGCTCAGCCTCAGTTGCTTTATACGACGGGTCGCCACTGCTTCTAATAAGCTAGGAATCTCCCATTTACAACGAAAACCGGACCCAAAAACTTTGAATTACCTAAATTAGATTTTTGTCTGTACAAACATTTTTTTCGGAGAAATTGATAGACACTTAATTAAAAAAATATTGATTTGTCAAGCAAATCTGGGTCGCATTGTATTCGTTGCTATGCAAAGAAATAAACGTGTTTTCATTTTTATTTTTGATATTATTTATTTAATCACTGAATGCTATTAATTTACATTTGGCCATAATTTAGAAAATCACATATTGAAAACTTTTTGTTCTCATCTTTGCATTTGTCCTCAACATCAACTATTTATCATCTTTAAAAAATAAGTCCATTAAATTCGCTGTAGCGAGCGTCATAACACCAATACCTTAATAAATACATTAGAACTTAAACATAAAATAATCAATTACAAACACCTGAGGATAAAGATGAGGTTGCACTTCAGTTATATCTTCGTAAATATTTAGGTACATAGTCTCTATAAAGTATTACATATTATTCTCTTTTCAGGTCTGTCATATTCAGGAAACAGGGAAATTTCACGAAAAGCATATGTTTTACGACAAAGCCTTACAAAGATGGAGTTAGTTTGTTATAACATACAAATAAGGGGAACTGAAGTTCCGAAACATATGTTACTTAGTGTTATCGAATCACAGGAAGTGGAAAATGATGCGGATGAAGGATTTTGCTTATAAAATATGCGAGTATATCGGGTATAATTGGCTAAAATATAGTATGATTGTGTTTAAAATAGATTATGCATCAATGTGGCTCATCTGACTAGTCTTAACAGCCTGTTTGGGTGTAAGTGAAATGAACTTGACTTTATTTCTACTTAATATAATATTCTTCTGATCTTTTTTTTAAATTTAATTGTTATTATTTTTTTTGCCAAGGTCGCCGTAAATCAGAGTAAAATAAGTACCTGTTCCTGATCAGGTGAAGCAATTTCTTTGATTTTTTCTGAAGCTCTAGGACCCATAGCTAGTAGAACTGAGACGCCTGTATTGTGCAACTCTGCTTTAAATCCATCCCTAGATATATCTGAGATTGGGATGTACGTTTCAGAGTTATCTGCATATTGTTGAAATTTTGAATAAACCAAACAGTATTTCATATCACCAACATATAGAGAAAAAATAACAGAGACCCCCCGAGGTATGCCCTTGACTTGACATGCCTGAAAATCCATAGTAATGTTGCTTGACATATTAGTATCAGAAAACTTACTAAAATCAAGTAAGGCAATTTTAGTTTGTTGCTTTGAATATTCATTGCACATATGTACAAAGAATCTGCTCTCTTTATCTCATGAGACTGTCGTGAGCTGTAAGGCATAAAATATTTGTTGTTTTATGCTAACTGTAGAAACGGAAAATTGTTTAAAAAAACATGTTAAATATTTTGGCTTTTATTTTCAATCTTCCATTAACAAATAATCAAGTCAGAATCTATAGAGAAATAAATAGACAACCCACCGAAGTACATGACTATTTCTTGGACATAATTCTCTAATATTCTTAAGTACTATGAACACTGCAAAAAGTAAATAAACCTTAACTGATCGAATGAATGTCCAATTAATAGTTTTCCTTATTTTTATGATGTAAGCGTAATATTTTAAATACATCTAGTTGTATAATATCAAACAGTTTGCTTTCTTTATAGAGAATCAGTGGGATACATATTAGGTTTCCTATACATAATGTTAATAAATATTTTTTGCATTACCACATGTTGTTTTTATTTTATATGCTTCACCCCAACGTGCGAAATAAACGGCTTTCAACTGGTTAAGACGTAAAATTCTATTGATTTGTTAAAATTTATATAATAGGTATTGATCTTATTATACTGTAACCATAAATACGTTCTGGAAAAGTTTTCTGATATTTTGTTTTATGTTGTGTTTATGGGCCACTAGAGTAATAACTCTGGAATAGTTTTTATTTCTTTCAAGCTCATTTTCCAAATTTTGCTTTAGGTTTTTTTACTTATTTTCCGAGACCTGCAAAATATATGGATGTGCTTACATGTCCCCAGTGCTATTGTCTAAACGTGTAAAATTAAAAGTGTATATTTCTCACACAGAGCAAATTATCCCGAGAAATCATAAATTTTTTTTCGAAGGACAAAATGGATTGTTGAAGATGAGGAAACGTGTCAACCCATTTGAGACCGTGCAGTACTATCGGATGGGTGCAAAGGGGTAGTGAAGCGCAAGCTACAGCCTCTCCTACCCAACTGTCAACCCCACCCTATGTTCAGAATGGACATATTCTATAAGCGAGGCTCTGACGACCGAGTATGGGCGGTATAACCTGAATATCAGCGCGGAGCAAATGCCGCTGCTCTGATTTGAGAGAATATAGATCTCTTATCAGCCCACACTGTCCAACGTGTTAAGCAAATTGGCTATATTCTCCGTACAATGTTCGCTAGAAAACAGTCGTGACTCTCAGTCTCCGGCTTGCAGACCCTCGAATGCAGTGACAGTGAAAACACGAAACAGATAGATGATACGAACAACCTGCATAACTTGTGCTCAATGGTTCGCTATATTTTTGTCTTATTTTAATATTTCTTTAAACAATTTATCTATATTAATTTCGTGAGAATTTTTTTTTATTGTAGTGAAACATCTTTACGCGCGGTAAGGTAAGTGCGCTTCATGCGAGTTGCTATCTAACGGAAACATGCAAGGCTACGTAGTGGTGATCGCTTGAGTTGTGAGCGTGCCTCAATGCAGGCAGCCAGTTAGCCCAGCGGCCACGTTGGATACAGGGGTATAATTTATATTTCATATTTTACTTATGATAAGCCTATTGTTTCATGTTTGGCGATAATGCTAATGTAGAATGTTAATAAATGAAATAAAATTTCAATTGATAGTATGCACTTAATACCATCAAACCAATTTCTTAACTCCTTTCCTGGTTTGTGTGTTTGAAGAAGTTTCACTTCAGTAGCGTGTTATATGATTACACGTTCATTTTTTATTTGATTCAGGCGATGTACAAGGTATGACCGAGTATAATGTTACCCAATTTAACTTGTTATACCGTAGGACATGTGTAGTCATTAAATTTAAAACATCTTAATCAAATGATTAAAGTACCTAAAAGAAGGCGAAAAATGAATAAAACTTTATTCAGAATTTATTTATCGCTTTGTGTGCAATACTACCAGCTTATTTTCTGGAGCCACAAAACAACACTGAGATACGTAGGTACATAAAAATATTCAGCAATACAGTACAACTTCAGTAGTCCGGACATATATCGTTCCAGCGAGATCCGGATTTCCGAGATATCCGAACTACTGGAGTATTTTTTAAATGTTGTTTATTTATTAGTTTAATAATATCATTACTTATGATAATAAAACGCCATATTGATTATCTACCACACATTTTACTTAACCATTCTAAAACAACTGTTTGTATGCAAAATTTCTTTGCAAAAAAAACGGAAATTTATAAAAAAGAATGCATTTGTAAGCACACAAGTATAAAAAAATTGTGTTCTTTAACCTTCCGTTTTTAACCCTTTGTTTCCAGAATTATTCATTTTTGAATGCAGTTCATTATTTAGACCATACCAAACATACTAATTGAGATTTTTTCTTATTTCTGTTTTTGGTTTAGCTTTAGCAGGGTGTACTTGCAGTGAAACCACTAGGAAATAAATTAATTTTATTTATTACCGTAATTTCCCCTAACAATGGTCCAGTTTTTGCACTTTTCAACAATTTTTAGATAATAAGCGGTCATTTTTGGTTCAATATATTTTTTTACTGCAACATCAGAGTATAGAGAGAGAGTTTCATTAAAATTTAGATGAAAAAAAAATGTTTACGATATTTAAAAAAAATTGAAAATGGCACTTTGTTGTGCCTTAAGTTGCCCAACAATGGTCCAGGGGTTCCTTTATCATTGTGGGCTATATTTGGCGCTCTAAAGCCTAACAATGGCCCAAATAGGAAACATACATATAGGAAAAATTACCCCTGGGTTGTTTATCAATAGGACTGATATTTTGCTTGAAGTTTGACGTGAACTAAAGCTAATAAAACAACAGATTTAAATATAAAAACATGTGTTGCTTTTATGATATGAAGGGCTAAAACAAACCCAAAACAAGATAAATATAAGAAACACATATTTTAAAGAAACTTTATTCTACATAAACTGGGCTTTAATAATTAACATAAACTGGCCTCTAATAATTAACATTTACTTAAACAAGCATTTTATCTGGAACAGAATATAAAAGTCTAGTTTTGGAAAACATTTTTGGTTCAGTGATCTTCATAATAATATCATCGTTTGAGTATGAGAGAACATCTTTTTTTTTCTGGCCATTTCCAAAGATTACCAACTTTTTCCATACAACTGACTACCCATCCATTTTCTTGCACATATTCCACAAGAACTCCTGGCCCATAATTGCCATCGTATTTTACAATTACGAAGTCGCCTAATATTAAATTTAGGTCTGCATTTTCCTTTTGAATTTTTTGAACTGAATCTTCGGCTAACTCGTCTTGTTCTAGATCGCTGAATGTCTCCGATTCGGTATCAGATTCTAGTGGCACTTCGAAGGAATTCTGGCAGTGGCGTGCAAAATTTTTCTGCCCCCCCCCCCCCCCCCCATAGAATTTTTTACGGAGCCCCCCGATCATACCTAGAATTTAAAAAAAGAACAAGAAAAAAATACATGTTTATACAATACATATTTATATTTCTTAATCTATAAAAACTAAGAATTGTCTTATAAACAAAATACATAGAACTCATAGTTTGTAGACGCAAAAAGAATAAGTTAGTAATATTCATTGATTTAATCTATCTACAACTTCTACGTTTATAACATGTAGACAAGAATTTATCTGCTCCTGCGTACAAATCTACATGCTTTGATCTTTCGTGTTCCATCGAAATTATTGCCAAGGAGCTAAGACCGCTTTGAGCCACCGTTGATCTAACAAGTTTTTTATTAATTTTAACTTTGAGAAAGTCCTCTCAGATTCGGCTGATGTAACTGGGAGAACTAAAAATAATTGAAATACTGTACACAAGTCAGGCATGCTACTAATCAGTAATTCATTTTTGTCAAAGATGAAGTCTGCAAATTCGCTAATACTATGCATTTCTTTTAATTGATTTGTTTGTATTAGTTCAGTAGCTAAATTCGGTGTTAAATCGTCAGGGTATTTGTCTGTTAATTTTTTAGCTTTAATTTCATACTCTTGAGCTTGAAGTAATATTTGTGGTTTTAAAATTTCAAAATTTGAATAAATATTTTTGAATACCTCGTATCTCTTTTCAAATTGTACTAATATTATGTAAACAACACTTTTTAGTAACACGTTTTATTTCGCCAATACACCTTCGCCAGTACAGTTATCATAATTACATAACGCCATGAGTTGACTCTGCTATCGTACAATAACTATATCTACGCCTTGTTTCTAATCTATCTATATACTCCGTATTATATAACACCGATTCGATTGCTTGTTACATTCGGCCATCCTGCAACAATTAATGCCCTCATTAATTTAACTCGCCAGTAAATCAACCAGATCTTATCGATCTGTGCATTCGCCATAACACCAAATCGCCTACCCTAAAGGTTTTGCCTGTGGTTGCAACCTTACGCTTTTTATCGAATATCACCTTTATATTACGCCTTTGTCAGATTTTCACTAGCCTTTTGCTATCTCAATAAGAAGTTTGGACCTTAAATCGCCATAGCTTTCGTCAACAGAGCATTCGCCATTTGCACCTCGCCAGTTAAACTCACTTGCATGCACCTTTCAACCTGACCATTCGCCCTTTGCACCTCGCCAGTCAGACTCACTTGCATGCACCTTTCAACCTAACCTTTCGCCCTCGGTGTTTTACACCTCGCCTCGCCAAAAAGTCAGCAAACGCCTTGCTCGTAAACGCCAGCCCGCGCCAGCAGTTGAAAATAGTACGCCTTGGTACCCAAAATTCGCCAAATGCCTCTCTCAGAAGATCGCGAAGTCTTCGTCGCCTTCGCCTGCGCATGACCCTGGACTTCCTTGCCCCTCCAATTCCACAATATCGGTTGATGGACGCCGATATCTGTCAAAAGAGGAAAGAAAGCCAGTATACAAGTCGCCAGGGGAAGAGCAACCAAATGCCCTTGCATTCGCCTGTAGATCGAGAGGTAGACCGTCAACCAGACACGAAAGCGCCTTTGTGACTGAAAGCCCACACCTTTCGATCAACGCCATTTTATCATGATAATAATGGGTCATGGTTTCGCCATCCAATTTAACCCTCGCTATCATCTCCTTGAGCAGCTGAGCAAAGTCATGCACTCTAGGAAACGCCTTCCTAAGAGCCGCCTTCCAGTCTTCCCATGAGAGGTCTTATTCATCGAGTCGATTAAACCAGCCCCTTGCTGCGCCTTGCAATTTCGCCTGCATAAAATACGCTCTCTCATAGTTCGACCATTCATGAATGTCGCCCAACTGATCAATTTTGATCAACCACCTGACTACGTTATAGTCCCGGCTATCAGGATCAAAAGGGTCAATAGTGTCGCCGCCTGCCCTTGCCCTTGACCCCATACAGCCCGAACTGCAAGCGGAGTCCGCCCTATCGCTACAAGCATGCTCTACTACCGCCTGAGGAACGCGCTCACCTGATTTTTCGCCTTTCTTGATGCCCTTGGTACCGCCAGTACCAACGGCCGCCTTTTGCTTCGCCGCCTTTGCCATTTCGGCCGCCACGATCTGTTGAATACTAGCTGCCAAACCGCCTTTCAACAGCTTATGTACCATGGAGACTGTTTCGTCTTCCATCGCCGAATCGCTTTCGCCGTGGTCACCGTCGCTCAATTCCAACTCGTAATCGAGCTCTAACTCGTCACTTCTGCCTTCCTCCATAGGAAATCACTTGAAAACGCCTTTTAAACACCAATGCCAATAAACACAGTTAAAATACGCCACAATTTTTACAATAATCACTAATTAATTAGCACACACTTGTTTATTATTATCGTGAATATCTGAAAAATCGCCAAATGTCAATCCACTGTCAAGGATAGCAACAAACGCCCCCCTTTTGTTATGGGTTTTTGTGATATCGCCACTCACAAAAAAAGAAGTTGCCACTGCGATTTAACTCGCCGAAATCGCGTATTTGACCGTTCTCCACAACAAATAACACAATATGTAGGTTATCCCGACTTCTAATCTGTAAACAACACTTTTTAGTAACACGTTTTATTTCGCCAATACACCTTCGCCAGTACAGTTATCATAATTACATAACGCCATGAGTTGACTCTGTTACCGTACAATAACTATATCTACGCCTTATTTCTAATTTATCTATATACTCCGTATTATATAACACCGATTCGATTCTACCGCTGCGCCATTCGTTTTCCAGGGTTGTCACGTCCTCGCCTATTTGAGCGTCGCACGTCGCCTCTCCAAAATTTGCTTGTTACAATTATATCTAGAATCTAGAGATGCGTAAAATACCGATATCTTTAAATATTTGGTACGATTTTCAATAGGCTCATCTCATCACATTTTTTTTAGTTCTCTTGCTTTCCAAGTTCGTCTCTATATTCCATTTTTTTGCGGTCCCTACGGACATTTCAAAAACATCTTCATAATTGTCTCGAATATTTTGTAGCTTAACGAAAACCCTAGCAATTAATCTTCCACATTGTACTTCTTCTTATTACCCTTGGTATTGATGTACCGGATCACAGGACTTAGCTGATCTTTCTTACTAATATCTTGCGTTGTATCAACAATGAGGACGTTGTCCGGATTTCTTGCGATATCGCGAATACTCGATAGAGTTTAAAAATTAAGCTAATTCGCACTTAGATAGATAATTATTTAAATGCACATCAAACATGGGCTGCAAGCTATCATGCCAAAAATTAAATTTACTCTATAGAAAAGTTAATTTAAACAACAATTAAAATATATAAAAATTTTAATAAATGTTAATTCAATACAAAATTTGTTGCGGGGCCCTTCTATACTCCGGGGCCGTCCCGCACTGCAGGGGCTGGTTTGCACGCCACTAATTGTGGGGGTTTTGGAGGGTCCTGGAAGAGACTCGTCGACCTGTTGTGGGTTTATATCGTCCAAGCCAATGCTCTTTCCAGCTTCAACGTTGACTTTCTTTTTCTTGCGTATTATACGAGTGGTTGTCTCGGAAAGCCGACTGGCCTGCAAAAAGTCAGTAAAATATTTGTCAACCAAAGTTAAATGAGGTTGAAGTCTGTCACTATTTGGGATTCTATCCAAGACTTGCTGCCGATTAATGGGACAAATTCCTGCTTTTCTGAATCCTGATTCTAAATTTGACTCGCTATTGGGTGCTATCCTTTCGCACAATTTGTTCAGTAGTGAAGGGAACACATCCTTTGGTACTGTCGGTTGTCGTCTACCAACAGGCGTGCTTTTCCATTCGTCAAGGATTATTCGCCAGCTGATTTTAAATGGCCGAAAAAAGGAAATATCCAGAGCTTTAATACCTTGGGACTGATATGAGAACTTAGGTTGTCTCCGATGACAACACTTTTTTCATAACCACTTCGTTTTATTTTAGGAAAGTTCACCTGACGCGCTACCACACATCATAATTGAAACTCAGGCCTTTGTAGCATTTTTTTCTGGCCTCGGGATATTTGCAGCCCCTTTTTGTTAGCACTGTTTTTTTTGCCTGGGTCATCGACGAGTTTGGTCTCGTCGTAGTTCCATATTGCACCTGGGGGGGACTCCCTTCAGGACACCAGCCAAATTATCAAAGTAGGTATTTATAATATTATCGTCTATTGCTGCTCGACACCTTTTAATATTACTGCAAAGTCTTTTGGATAACACGTTTTGATGTCGACTTAAAAATCCTTCAATCCAACGCTTTCCAGGAAAATTGTTCTTGAACCTTGGTTCCTGGCGTCCAGAACTGTCCAAATAAGTTTTCAAGATGCAACGTACTTCAAAGGTTGTCAAGGGAAAAAAATCGCACATTACAATTATGCGTTAAACAAATGAATCCTCTTCTTCGCGGCTAAAGACACATGCTCGTCCTGGAGAACGGATCAATCCGTTTTTCAATGGCTTTAGTTTTAGGATTTACGGTGGATTTTGTACACTTCTGAAGCTCTTCTTTACGACAATTTGCCAGTCTGGATATCATTAAGGCACTGCCGTGTCTGAATAAGGCACGTCTCTCCATTTTTGCCCTGGGCATGATCTGCAAAACACATAGCCACTCATAACACTGGTCCAAAATGCAATATCAGTGCAAATTGAGTACTAAAAATTGGAACACAACAATGGTCCACTTTAGAATGTGGACCATTGTTGTATTTCGAGTTACAATTTTTCACTTAGGTAACCTTAAAAATCACGAAAATATAGAAACTAAATCAAGCTGTATTCATAAAAATGATAATCCAAACACATTTGTGACCTTAAATATACCCTTATAAACTAAATCTAACTTACCGAAAAAGCAGAAGTGATGACAGTTTGCAAGGTTTGTGAAAATCGATAAAAACTACTATTTTTCTTTCGCAACGCCAGTACGTGATGTTGACAATTCGCCCACTTCTACCACTCTGCCTGCATTTCAACTCAACTGGTTAGCCGATTGCCGCTTGAGTTGGCGACAGAAAGATGTCGCTAACTACAAATTTGCATGGAATGGTATATTATATACACGTGGACCATAGATGCGGCCCAGGATTATTGTTAGGGGAAATTACGGTATTTAATAAATACAGTTCATTTTTTTATGATATTGGGTGAAGCAGTTTTTTCTATCGGAGAGGCATAACGCGATTTCACATCTGAAACAAACCATTATTTTATTTGATAAACTTACAAATTAATATGTTTACATTACCTAGAATAATGCCACCTGGACTTATGCGGCTCAGCCTTCGTGCTACACAAGGCACATCTTTCTGGCTTTCCATGGGTCGGCATGTGGGAGCAAGAGTCATACCGAATCTGGTACGGCACCGTTCGTTTGAAATGTTTGGATGATGGTGATAATGTAGTTGGCCATCCTCTTTTACAAGAATTCAATTCAGCCCCTACCAATCCAAGTGCAACAGACGGGCGGAATAGTTTTAGAGAAAGTTTGGCAGGAGAATCAGTTCTTTTCGTCTTTCGTGTAAAGAATAAAGGCATTTACTAGAGATACGTCGACAAAATAAAAAAAATTCTATGCCACCACTTTTTTGACTTTCTGTCAACCTCATAGCATGCCTTCAACATATCCATCTTGTCTACGTATCTCATGTGGTTATTATATCTCTTCACTAATTCAGGACAAGAAACCTCTTGACTAGTTGAACTGACTCAGTATTGGACGGATTTAGATAATTGCTCAAGAAATAAACTGGTCTATTATCCATCCATTTTAAAAAATATAAGCCATCCAGACTAACCCGCCAATCCGAATCGCCCCTTTTCAAACGTTTGTCTTCAACTAGGTCTTTTGGAAGATCTTTGCGCCCTTTTCTCACTGTTCCGCAAGCTTAAATCATTTCTTCCCGTAAACTTTTTTGCAACTCAACAGAGTTGAAAAAGTTGTCAAAATAAATGTGGTAACCAAACCCAAGTAAGTCTCTTGTCAAATCATGAACCACTCGGCCACCAAGATTTTTTCAGTTATCTCACCGACTTTTCCTACGTAAATTTGGCAAACATATCCAGATTCTTCTGCTCTAATCCAAACATTGTAACTACGTTTTACAGGTTTGTTTGGCATATATTGTTTCAATAGGTTATGACCCTTGAATTTTATCATTGACTCATCAATGGAATGGTTCTTACTGGGTTTTAGGGAATTCTTGTATGTCTCGGACAATATATTTAGCAATGGGCGTACTTTATAAAGTTTGTCATAATTGGCGGCGTCCCTACCGGGCTGTATCGAGTTATCATTTATATGTATATTTGACAAAATCCAAGCAAATCGGTCTCTTGATATAATTGAGCTCATATGAGTCTCTAAGCTCGGCCCTAGAAGAGCAATAATCGCAATAACTTGATAGCTTTTTTTTATCCCCATAATCAAATTTATTTATTTTATTTATTTATTTAATGATTGTCTATCAGGAAATAACCCAATTCAAAGACAATTAAAATTCTAATAATTGATAATACAAATCAAAAAAAATTAATATCTATCTTATACACTAAGTATAATATGAGGTATAATAATATCAAATATACAACTAACAAGTTTAAAAAGATAGAGGGAAGAAAAAAAAATAACAAAAACAAATAGTAAAAACTAAATTTAACTGTGTTACATTGAGAGAATTACATAGTCAAAATCATTGGAGTAATAAGCTTCTTGAAGGAAGCTAAAGTATTAAATAGATCAATATCATTGTTGGTGTGTAAGGTATTAAACCATGAGCATGACCTATATAAAGGTGCATTTCTTGCCAAATTAGTAGGTCTAATTTCAAGATAAAAGCGGATATGTCTTCTAGTACGCATAGGAGGAACATAAAAGTTAATACCGTTTAAGAGCTCTGGTGAATCTATTTTGTTATTACAAAGCTTGAACAAAAAAAGTTGGCTGTTTAAAATTGTACATTGCTTAAGAGATAGGAAATCGAATCTATCAAGGAGCAGCTGATGGTCATAACCTCGTGAGGGGTAAACTCCATCCAATTTAATACTTAAATACTTCAAAAACCTGCACTGAACATATTCGAGTCTATCAACATGCACGTCATAACTAGGATACCACACTAAGGATGCATACAACAATTTGGATTTAATAAGACTATTATACAAAGTAACGATGCTGTAAATGTTTTTAAACTCTTTTGTTGACCTAATGACAAGTCCAAGGGTCTTCAAAGATGAGTTCACTACCTCATCAATATGTTTAGTGAATGTGAGTTTATTGCCAACAGTAACTCCCAGGTCTCTGACAGAGTCGACTTTGTTAAGAATTACATTATTAATGGAGTAATCATGATACAAGTTGTTATGCAAGTTTGAAATTGTCATAATCTTACATTTAGATATATTTAGAGGAAGTTTGTTTGAATCACACCAAAATGACAGTGAGTTAATGTCATTTTGCAGCTGAGAGCAATCATTTTTGTTATTTATTATTCGAAAAAGTTTAACATCATCAGCAAATAAACAATCAGAGGTTATGATGTCAGGGATATCATTGACACAAATGGCAAAGATGAGAGGGGCCAAGTTACTACCTTAAGGAGCACCACTTAGACTAAAATATCTTTCAGACTTAAACCCATTTAATTGAACAAACTGTGAACGATCCTTCAAATAAGAAATAAAAAACCTTACAAGGTTTTGATGAAAGCCCATAGAGAACATTTTCTGAGTTATAAGGCCATGGTCCAACCTATCAAAGGCCTTAGAGAAATCGGTGTAAACAACATCCAATTGTTTTCTCTCACCAATAGCCTTATAAGCCTTTTGTATGAAGCATGAAAGATTAGTTGTTGTCGATCTTTTAGAGAAAAGCCCATGTTGTTTTATAGAAATAGGATTTTGCAATTGATAAAAAAGATATTATGGATGCACATCTCAAAGGCCTTTGAAAAGTTGGAAAGAATTGAGATGGGCCTGTAGTTTTCAATCTTTTGAATTGAATCCCCCTTGTGCACTGGAACAATCTTAGCAATCTTCGAAGCATCCGGAAATGTACAGGTTTTAATTGCAAGATTAAATATGTAATGTAGAGGAGCAGCAAAACATAGAGAACAGTCCCGTAGAATAAAAGATGGAATTTTGTCATGACCAGTTGTTTGTTTGTTCTTCATGCCCCTCAACACTGTGACAATTTCATCCTCTGTAAGAGAATTAATCATGACATTGTGGGAGCCTGTATAATGTCCAGAAGAATCAGGAGTAGGGATTGATGAGTTTACATAGACACTCTTAAAGAAGTGAGCAAAAGAGTTAACAATGCCCTGTGGTGTATCAACTGTATTCTGGCCATGTAACATTGAACCTGGCAGACCACCTTTATTTCTTTTCTGATGAATAAATTTCCAGAGTCGTTTAGGTTCGTCCTTTAAAGATCTTTCAGTTTCTCTAATATAACTTTTGTAAGCTATATCAACCTTAATTTTAATAATCCTTCTCAACCTGGAAAAGGCTGCATAATCGTTTGGACATTTATACTTCCCATATTTTCTGTGAAGAGAATTCTTTTCATGCAACATGGAAATAATTTCCCTTGTATACCATACCGGATACTTTACTTTATTTTTCTTTGGTTTAAAAAGAGGAACACATTGATCAAGTGAGGTGTACAAGTTGTTATAAAATTGAGTAACAGCAATGTTGATATCAGTGGTACCCGTTAAAAAATCCCAATTGGTTTCGCTAAGGAGGCGGTAGAGAAGAGGATAGTTAGCTTTTTTAAAGTTGTAAATCTTGGCGTGGGGTTCCCCCGCACACACATTATTACCTGACAGATCCTTCTCAAAAGACAATGATACACCAATGCTGGGGTGCGGTTTGGCTTCGGGGACCAGGGGTAGATTCACTTTATTGACCTCACACACAACATTAGTAATAACAAGATCTAATATGTTATTGTGACAATTTGAAAATGTATTGTATTGATTTAAGTCACACAGAGCCATAAAATCATTAAGCTTGCCAATTTGAGACTTAGAAGTGATGTTAAAATCTCCAATGAAGATGACATTACAGTTTTGAATAGGTTGAAAGTTAGAGAAGAAATTAAATAGTTGATCATAATTAGTTAGGGGTAAACAAGGGGGAATATAAAGAACAAAAATATAAACCACTTTACAAAAAATTAAGAGCTTACATCCTAATATGTCTATTTCAGGTAGTATAGTTTCAAGCTCATACAGGTCCACTCTAGATGCTGATATGTCCCGTCTAACTCCAAGTAAAACTCCTCCTCCCCTGGATACATTTAGTACATCCAAATCACGATCCTTCCTGAATGCCATAAAACTGCTATTGAATAGTTCTCCACTCAAGACACCATCCTGGATCCAAGTTTCCGTCACAGCCACCAGTTCACTGTCCAACATAGAAACTGAATTGTAGAATTCAGTTGTTTTAGTGTTGAGGCCTCTCACATTTTGATATGCTATGTGTATATTCCTGTTAGACAAGTTTGTTAGTTTTTTTGGCCAGATACAATTTTAGGCCTACCATTTTGGTGTATAATCCTTAAGTTGCTTTCACCAGAGTTCAAGCGATCAATCATAGCTTGTTTTAATTTACGATATTCTTCAAGCTGTTGAGGAGTCTTATCATAGTTAACCGATAGGTGTTTTAGATTGGTGTTTTCTTTAAGTAGGCTTGCACTACGGATTGTATTGCTAGCAAGATCACTAGAGTTGCAGAGTACCTTAATAGGCCTATTTTTATTATCCACTTTTTTGCCAAGGCGGAAAGCCTGAATGTCAGGTGCATTAATCTTAGTACAGTGCTCGATGACTTGAACAGCAATATCTCCAGGGTTGGTTGTAGATTCGGGACAATTAAAGATGATTATGTTTTTTTTGTCTAGCTTCTCTCATGGTATTCCTGAAATAGGTTTTCTAATGCAACAGGAGGTCGCTGCATAAGATTATTTACATCCCCGTCCTCCTGGTTAGATGATTGTTCCTTCAAGGCTTTAAGCTCCTTTGACAATGACTCTATTTTTTCATTAAGAAGGTTGTTGTTGGATATTAAGAGTCCATTTTTATCTTCAATTTATTTTTTGAGTATTCTGAACAGCATGAAAATGCTTGCCCGGTTCTTGGGCAAGAGAATAGTTCTAATCTCAGTAGCCGTTTTGATATTGCCACATGGTCTACAGATCACTCTGCCACAAGCATCACATGAGCATCCAAATGTGATTCCCTTATCCTCCTTAAAAATACAGACTTCATTGCAGACACTACACTTGAGTAGTTCAGGCTGGCTCATGTTGGTGGAGACTGGATTTGGGGTTATAGACCTTGAAGGTCGCCAATCACCAAAAATAAAACAAATGAGGCAAAAATTATTATCACAGAATGTAAAAAACACTTTATGGTAGTTGTCCACTAAACTATTTTAAAGATTTAAGGGTGATTTCCACAATTTTAATCAGTTCAATCAGGATGTAAACAAAACACACGTGATTTAACCTTAAATCAACCCTGAAATCGGCGAACTATTTCAAGACCAATATTTCAGCTATTCTGCAGTTCCTAACTTTCCCTTCATTCACCCGGGTTTATCAATAGTTACACTACACACTTGGTACATTATTGTTGAATTACTTTCGTTATTAACAGCGAAAATCGAGAAAAATGAGGAACAAAACACCAAAACATGTAAACAGAAAGGCGATAAAAGATTCTATTTCTTTGACATTGGTTGGTACGAAACGATTTGGATTACCTCCAGCCTTTTGTAAAGCATACAAATTTGTTTGAAAAGCTATTTGTTCAAAAAGTTGATCGGGGAAAATAGCCAGGAACATTACTCCAGATTTTCGGAAATGTTCGGTGCCGATATTTCAGAAAATTCTTTCAAAGTTTGAAGGCAGTGTACATACGATTTGGTCCAAATTGTGTTTTTTGTTCATTATTGAGTTCTTATTACTGAAAGGGGATATTCATCGTCACTACTCCAACCACCCGATTGGTCTTCAATGTTATCTTCAGCACGCGGGGATAAAAGTACTCCATCCTCAAAAATTATAGGCATAGATCGTATGTCAAACACATCGTTATTTATAAATTGGGTTTGGTAATTGATGGGTCCTCCAAAATTTCATCGATCGTAACATCATCTATCTCGCTCTCTTCACCATCAGGAATTTCATCTAATAAATCAAAAAGATTGGTTGGATCCATGTCTAATAATTTTTCGTAAACGCTTCGCTTACGACCTAAAAAAAGAAGATAATTCCTAGTGTTCGCAGGCTTAGCACACCACATATTATATATGAAATTTCTGCAGTTTTGCTAAGATTTTACTTTGTCGATAATAATAATGTGTAATCAAATACTTTATGAGTCTAATAAACTCGAAACTTGCCCGCCATTTTTCAATATCACGTAAAAAACAAGATAAGCAAGTAGCACTAATAGCGTAAACAAAAACAGGTGCATAAAATAACCAACAAACTAGCAAGTGACTGCAACGTGCGAGCGAAAAATTTAAGAGTGGCGTTATTTATAGAAGTGCACACGCTAAGCACTCTAGAAACATGAAAATTAATTTATTTGTAGGTGTTCTCGCTGTGCGCCCACTAGAAGGTCCGATTGTGACAAGAATCAGTCAGAGACCGAAAACTGAAATGTGAAAATACATTTATTTCAAAAGCAAATTTGATATGTAAACCACCGTTAAAATTAATGTATTCTTTTATATATAAGCTATATTAGTGTATGTAAGACCACAAAATTACACAATTTTGAGTATTATATCTTCATTTATTTAAAAAAATAACTAAAAACTAATTTGTATTTTATAAAAAAAAATTTCACAAATCCGTAAACATAAAATCATTACGTTAAGCACAAATAACAAAATCCTTGACTAAACTTGTATATATTACCAAAACTGTAGGGGAGACCAGGCCTTGTTGGCCCCCTTTTTCAAATTTTAATGTAGTTGGCTTATGGTTGTGTTTTTATAAGGCAAAAGTGAATTGTTAATAATATTTTAATACAGACCACTTACAGATTATGATTTAACACTAAAATTATAACACACTTTTCACTAAACTGACTTTCTTTTTTTATGATGCAAGGGGACCAACATACCCAACATCTGTTATATGTTGGACCCTTCAGTTCGAAATTAAGTTTCTGATATCTGCCATTTTAAAAACAAAGATTTCTTTAGTTTTTGACACTTTAATCAAAATAAAACCATAAAAATATCCAAAAAACGTAAAACGAAACTTATTTTTAAAGATAAATGTAAGTAACAAAAATATTTAACAAAAACATTGAAGGTTCTACTGGCACAAGTCGCAAAGAAAACATTTCTCTTTTCTGTCGACTCCTGCACAGTCGATATGGCACCAGCTTTGACAGCGAATCCAAAAGTCACTTCTTCTGGATTCTGTATATAATTCATTCATCGTTTTTCTGAAGTTCTTCGGGTTCCTGAAATTCTTCCGTTTCCAAGTTTGTCAAATTCTTTTTTGCTCTTTTGGCTGCCCTCCGTTCTTCTACTTCCCTTTTTTGCCTTTCATTTTTTTTTATCACCTCTACTTCTGGGGTAGAATTTATAACACCGCATTTTCCGTTTTTTCTTTGAACTCTCTTCCTTTTAGATTTTTCCACCGTCAGTAAAGGTGATAAATTTTTGATTATTTTAACTATTTTTCCTGACCCGCCGCAGGATGGTTTTGATGTAGATGGAATAGCAATTTCTTTTGGCTCAAGAACATCCGGGACTTGTTCCCCGGGAGTTTCAACAGGAGCAGCGGAAGTACTTTCTTCAGGAGGGACATCTGTAACATCTGCAGAACTAGACATCCAGTCAGGGAATACGTTTTCATTCAATGGAACTATACCAGTCTTCTGAAAACCACTAATTGCATTCCCTAGTGTTGCAGCCTGTAAAAATGCTTCGTTAAATAACGCCCACTTGATAGTGACTCAAAGCACGTCCCGGGTGTGCCCTAAGCCAAGTCCTTATCGAGTGATTGTAATAGGTCGTAAGTGGCCTATAAAACGACACGTCCAAAGGCTGTAGGCGATGAGTACAATGAGCCGGAAAGCAGAATAAAATTATATTGTTGGACTTGGCATACTCTAGGACCTGCAAATTTTTATGGCTCGAGTGACCATCTAATAAAAGTAGAATTTCTCGTTCCGGAGAAGGATTTGCAAATTGTTTAAAATGTTGGAGCCATTTAAGGTATAACTCTCCAGTTATGTAACCGGTTTCATTGGCATATCCAACTGAGCCAATTGGAGCCTTGTCCATGAGTTCATTTTTTAAGTTCTTCCTTGGGAAAATCAACGCAGGAGGTACGAAATTTCCCATTGCATTAACACAACACACTGCAGAAAAATGAACACCCATATCGGCACTTGTCAGTGTACCGACTTGCTTTCTTCCTCGTACCGCCAGTTCAGTTCTTGATTGGACTGTGGAAAAACCTGACGGGTTCATGTTGTATATTTGATCCGGTTTGAAGTTATTTTCCAAAATTATTAAGTTTAGCTGTTCAAAAAACTTTTCAACTACAGGTTTATTAAACCCCTGTGCGCGGGTGAGTGAGGTTGCCTCAGGTATTCGCAAAGAAATTAGGTTTATAAGTGCAGGTGCCCAATCCCAACCAGCCATTTGGGTTTCCTTGTTAAAAGGATGCTTTATTTTTAATTTTTCAGCTAGTTGAAACCCAAGTTTTCGCACATCGGTCAACGTTAACCCAAAATACCTATCGGCCATTATTTTTATGTGGTTAACCAACTCCATTTCAATTTCTGGTGTAAAAACAGGAACACCCCCACCCAAAAATCCTTTTCCTCCATTTTTAATAACTTTGTAACGATCTAAAAATCTTCTTTTTAAAGTACTTCTTGGGACTCTAAGCGTTGTCTCAGCCAGTTTCCAACCCATTTTGTTTGACTTTATAGCTCTTATCGCTGCTTCCATATTCTCCTTTTCCCACACTTGTTATTTTTTCCCCATTTTGGCAATAACTAGAATTAAATATTACAATTAAATTATGATCCGGGTATAATGGTCCCCGGGGCCAACATTAACTGATCACTGGGGGTCCAACATACACTAAAGGCGATATATTTTCCAAAATCACAAAATAAAATCAACGCGGCAACAACGCTCAATGCCTTCGTCCGTTACTGGAAGAGTAAACATATCCTAACTAATGCCAATTGTATTTAACAAAATTATAATGAAATGCTGTTCAGAAATTTAGGTCATATTACAACTACGAAAATATTTGCCTGATTTGTTTTTTCGTTATTTATCTTTTTAATTTTCCAAGGGCTGATCTCCCCTAACAGAAAGGTGAAATTTTCATTTCAAGCATTATCTTTATTTTGCGCATATATTTCATGGCACCCATTACAGATAGGTTTTAAATGCTGTCGCAAAAGTAACATCGGCCATACGGATTTGTTTTTGGTTCTGCCTCTGCTTCAATTTTTATGTCACAAATTTCTAAGAGCCTAAATTTGATAGCTTTTGGAATATTATCTTGAATAGCTCGACGCCTTATATGGGGATCTATTAGTTCCATTCCCAATGTATCCAAGAATGTTCTTCTGGGGATCTTGTTTTGGTTACGTTGGTTACATTTATATATGATAAAGGAGTTTATACCAGCAATGTATAGAAAACTACCATTGGCCATCTACGGGTACCTCTGGCACAGTTGTAGGCTTCACACATTTTGTCTACAACATCTATTCCCCCTTTTGTCTCATTATAGGTTGTAATCATTTCAGGTTTACCTGTTGGTCCATCCAAGGCATCGTCATGATGCATAGTAGACAACAACAACGCTCTTGGGATGTAACAAACAAGCGTGCATTTTTCCTGGAAGGCAAACATGGATGATTTTTCGGGACGATTCATCTTAAACTCAGAAGGAATTTCCCGTTTGTTTTTACGAATTGGCCCTAAGGTAGTAATTTTGTGATCTTTTAGTAATTTTTCGGCAACGGCCTTACTAGTAAAAAAATTATCCATCGTAACATTTCTTTTGGATCCCCAAATTGGCCGAAATATTCTAGAATGGAGCGAAACATTCGAATTATCTACTTTATATGGTCCGGCTGGTTGAGTTTCAGTATAAATTTCTATATTTGCCGTATAAAATAGTTTCGCATCAACCAGGGAATACATACCTATTAGGTTTATTAGGCATATAAATTCGAAATGGACATCGACCTCTAAATGCAGGCAACATTTCATCCACCGTTGTATAAACCGAAAGGGAGAAATGCTTGGGCAAATTGTCAGTAAATTTCGTAAAAACTCTCCAATTTTTGCTAGTTTGTCAGATTTTTTCCGTTCTTCGCGAGTTCGTTTATCATCGAATCTGATATTGCTTAACAAAAAGCGAAACCTTGCCTAGGTCAGACGGAAAATTTCTAAAGAAGTCCCATTGGTTTTGAAAAGATCAGAAGCATGAAGTCGATTAGCTTTGTTCATGCCCGAAATTTACAAAAGACCGAGTAATGCCTTAATTTCCAACAGGTCAGTAAATCTGGCAGTTCTATTGTTAGTGTTTTCCACTATATCCCTTCAAATTTTTGCTGCCTTAAATAATTGGCGCGCCTCTTCTTTCACTCCAGGTAACGTGACAACGATATTATCAGCCCGCGTCCGGATGCGTTTGTTGGTGGTTATATGCTTCCTCCATTTAGAGCAACCTTTGGAAATAAAAACAGGTACACGATAAGAAGACACCCTGGTTGCTGTCTATGTCCATGTTGATCTCCTGGAAATAGTCTCCATCAATTTCCTGCTCACTGTCTGTGTTAATGTCCTATACTTCGACAGTATTTGGTCCCAAGCTTTCGTCACCATCATCATCATTGACTCCCAATGCATTGTCCGCATCGTCGTCAGACAGCATCTCTTTATGGAGTCGCCTAAGCCAGTCTTGCTCTTTTTCGTAGTTCATATTTCGTCTAAAAATACAAAAAAAAAATAATGGCATGCTTCTCAAGGAAAAATTCCAATCTAAGATTTTTTAAGTCATTTTAACCATGCTATTCTAAAAACTACTTTCTATAAGAGATAATTATAAATGACAAACTTGGATTTAGTGACATTGTACTAGGAGCCACAATTTACAAAATATACAGATTTCCAATCTACAGACTACAAGAAAAATATATATTTTGACAATAAACTTACCAGTGGAAAATGCGGTCTTCAAAGTAGAAAAGGTGGAACATATTTTACACCGTATGTGGAATATGGAAAATACGATGTAATTCCAATCAAAGTTTTTGTGTCTGAAAATAATGGTAAAAAGTTGAGGTATTTTCGTTATAAAACTGACCACACAAATCAAGAAATATTTGCATAACAATATACTTACCGGTGGCAATTGTAGACTAAATGAGAGACGAAACTTACACAAAGTATAACATCGGTCTCTGACACCGAAATGCGCAATATTCAAACGGTGTGCTGCAGACCACAGGTTCTTTCGCACTGAAGTCGGAGACCGAAAAGATGAAGCTATTGAGCAGGGCATACTCTTACGGCGATACGTTCTGTAGTTCTTTGGCAATGTTGCCAAATTCGATCTGAGAAACCGGACATTAGCAACGAAAGGTTCAAAAGAAATTATCTAATTTGGCTTGAAATTATCTAGTTGCGGTTCTACTTTTCTCAATAGAGAACTCTTGAAGCCTTTTTAGAAGCAATATATCCTTCATCAGCAAATTGTTTTCTTCGCTCCACTGAGTACTTGTAAAATATGAGCGAGTCTGCTAGTACTGGAGACACTGATGTGTAAACATATCATATATCGACATCGGTTGTTTAATTTAATGTATTGGTTCAATAGCGTTTAACTGAATAATTTTTTAAGCCCCCGGTATTTTGTATGCTTCACCAATCTGAGCAGCCCTCGTAAAGAGTATATTTCGTCTTCGTGACGCCTGAATATAGCCATCAAGTAATTTGGAATTGGTTGCCTATATTCTGGCGTCAGAAAGAACACGTTTTACAAGGAAGCGCTGAAGTAGTCACGCACTAATCACTGTGCATGGGTTATGATGTCACATCCCCTTACACACTTCCATCCATTTCCCGAGATTTACCCTCATACCGCCGCTTAAGATGTTTACACATCAAAAAGACCTCACTGCGTCACAAGGTTTACCTAACTTTTCGTTCATTTTCGTTTTCATTTGTGTCGCTAGGCAATATCACTTCGCCCTCCCTTACTACCTCTTGACCAGTTCTTCCACTGACAAAACTGTTTCTCCTATCGCCCAGTTGGTAATCTGAATTTCTGGTCTTTCGTAAATTCGTTTTCTGGATCTACGGGAAGTTTACCTAGAATGTGATACCTAAGGTTTGGACCTGGTTTAGAAATTGTTACAAAATCACGGACAACCCTCATGATGGATGTACCAAACATAACTTTATTAAAAAAATAAACATAACATGAATGTAGTAAACATAGAACATTTTTTTTGTGTAAATCAAAATTCCCATGTTAGGAATATATATCTAAAACGGAATCAGTAGTGTCTCTAAAATTGGATTATATTTCCAAGCATAGATCACACATGAAATAACTGGTTTCGTTGGCGCATACGCCGCAAGCCTTGTGGACCCATCTCTGGCAGGAACTGCAACCAATCCACTGGTCACCAGGTTTCTGCTTAGAAAGTATACTTCACGATAAAAGCACACAGGATTTTTTCTTTCTTTCTACATCGTCGCTGTTTTCTTTGTTCATGCCTATTTTTTTTTGTATTTTTGTGTTTGATCTTGTTTTTCCCATTCACATCATTTTGGTCTTTAGTCTTGTTTGTTGCTTCATCAGTAGTCTTCTTTTCCGTCAAACTATCGGCCTGTGGTTTGGAGATTTTCTTTACTGATTTTCCCTTTCCTTTCACAGATGGCAATTTACCGGTTGGCACTTTACGTCGTTACGCCTTTGGCACTTTACGTTGTTTCGCCTCTATATTGTCATTCAAATGATCCTTATAAGGTGTACTCGTTAAGTTTTTTGCAGTTTCCGCAGGCCTTCTTAATGCTGCTTTCGGATATGGTTGAATGTGAATCATTTCTGGTGAAACACAATCTTAAGAATATTAGCCAGGGGTTTATGAAGCTGTCGACTCATGAGGACCAGTTGATTTTGATTGTGGCAGTATGTCGGTCGAATATGAAGCAGATGGAGGTGATGTTTGGAGCCTGATTGGAAATGGTGGCGATTAACGAGAAATAAGTGAGTTTTCTCAAAACCATGCATTATTGGGTGTTGCTGTCCTTAGGAAGGTCTTTTCTTGCCGACTTGGTAAATTGTAACAACTATACCTAGATTGTTCCTCAGAAATGTTTCAATTTCTTGACTGTAGAATGTCAATAGAGGTGCCATAAAAGAAACGTCAAGCGGTTGCGTACGATGGCTACAATGTGGTGATAAGCACAATATTGTAACACCGTGATTCCTGCCTTTCTCTATCACAGGTATGTTTTGCGTGTCAATTATAAGCAGCGAAATATATTCTTTTGACGCCTTGGTAAATTGTAAAAAATTGAACCACTCTTTGGAGAGAATCAATTGGATCCAACCAGAAGAATGGCAGGCTATTATTAATTCGGGGGTAACCCAATCGAAAACTTTTCCTTGACTCAAACTCGTGGGAAAATTACCATGAGTGAAACATGTTCCCCTGCATCACTCATGCATATTACCGTACTGTATAGGGTTCCCCGTTATGCTGAGCTTAACTTTTCCACTTGCTTTCTACCTTTCATTGCAATCACCTTAGGTGGACGGTCCTGCACATTTGTTAAGCCCGTCTCATCGACGTTGAATATTCTAGATGGTAGGGGAACCTGGCCTAAAATGACATACCACTTTGTTTTTCATTTATAACACATTTTTTACATATTAACTTGTAAAATTATGGTATGATTAGTGTATTGCACAACCAAACAACTTATTCCTAAGAAATGCAAAGAATGATTCATTTTATGACTCAGAAAATTTTAACAAAAATATAGCAAATGTGTCATTTTACCCAAGTGAATTTGGGTAGAATAGCACATAACAATTCAGCACAGTTTCCAAATATATTGTTTGCGAGATTTGTTAACCCCAGCACAGTCACAATGTGCCCAACTGGAGCACTTGGCACCGCATCCAGGGTTCCTTTGACCCCGACTTGGAATATAAACTATTGCAGTATAAACATGGGGGAACCTCGTCGTTATCATCAACTGGAAATGCTTCACTTTCCGTTTCCGTTTGGGCTAGTTGTAGATCAGATAGGCTTTTCTTTGCACGTTTTGAGCTCGGTGAGATTCTATAGCCCGCTTCTCAATGACTTTGGCTTTTATCTCCTCAATAATAGGAGTGCTCGTAGGAACTGCTGTTCCCTCAGCTTTCCTTTTCTTAGACCTTTGTTGCACACCTGAAGTGGATGGCAGAGGAGAAATTTCTTGAGGGCGAATAGGCTCAGCGCTGGTAAGAGCTCCGACTTGTTTCTTGCCTGACTGTGCAAAAACTTTTGGATGTTTCTATACAGTTGACAATGCACTTTCGTTAACATTGTAAATTTTTGTAGGGTCTATCTTATGTTCCTCGAGACAAGACTGATCAAGCTCAAAAAACTTTGCTACTTGGGGTTTCTGCTGAAGTTGCTGCAGGTTTTCTTAACCCTTTCGCTGCGGCTATCTCTCCGACGCTACTCGTTTCCCAGTGCGGCTATTTCTACAGGTAAAACGGGATCATCGCACCAAAATAGGCGCTTTTTAAGTATGTACACTAAGAGAAAAAATATTAGCCACTATGCAAAAATCGAATGACCATAATACAAAACTTGTATACTATTTGTGACAAATTAACTGTTTTTGGCCAATATACAATCGGTTTTTCTGAAAGTAATATCGCTAAACTGTGACGATTATACAATTACTGTATACTGATTATTAAATAATCATATTAATTTAAGTTTTTGTGATATATCCGTACGCATATTTTATGCTGCTTTCATATTAGGGTCTGTATACCGTTAATACAGCAATTGCATAACCATTATTCAACCTGGATATACACCATATATAGTTAATTGTATATCCACTATATGAAGGGTAGAATAGCTAATATTCAAATATTGATTAACCAGTATTCAACTTGCATGTGCACCGTATATATATTTTGTTGTATAGTTACATATTAGTTATATTACATTTAAACTATATCTCATGGCGTTGGCAAACATTATGTTTGTGACATTACTTCAGTAGGGGTCCTGGATTCTATTCTCATCTTGATGTAATCGAGTCCAGTATACGCTAAAATTGAACATGTTAGTTAAAATTTGTTTTAGATGCATGGTCACAAATTAGGAGTACCTACACCTGTGATCTATTAACATGAATTGACTGCACAATGGTTGCTACTTATAAATAGAAAATATCTTACCTTATTGGTTTTTCAAACTTTTGATTCACTCGAGGCACCCCTCGTGTGTTAATTCAAATGTTATAGTATAGGAAGTAATCCATATCTCTTACACGCATATATCATCGTTCGTATGGTAAAAGATCTTCGTAGAATACAGAACCTAAAAAGAACGAGTTTCTGATTGACAAAACGTAAACAAGTGATAAGTTCGAAAACGTATGATATATCTGTTAACCTAAGATATACATACCTCCATGTTCTTTGGTGGATTCTCTCTTATCTTTAATTTCCTAAAATTTCCTTAAATAATCGGTAAATTGTTTGCGTCAGCCGCCACTCTGCTTTGTCTTCTTGCTGTTTGGCGTGGCGTCGTTTCAGCCACAGCGGCAGCCATTAAAATAATTGAAATAGCAAATGGTGGGCTATACAAGAAAAATATTACGGACACCAATCGGTAGTTTTATTGGTATACAACAGTTGTATAACAGTAAATAGTCCGCAGTTTAGCTAGTTCATTACCATTGTGCTATGAAATAGATATTTGATTTGTCATTATACAATTATTGTATAATTTGCTTTATATACAACTTGTATAACCAGAGTAGTATTATTGTTCATTTGCAGTTAATTTATCTTGTATAGTCACTATATTTCTTAATCTAATATAACGAGTTTTATTGGCATAATTTCAACGTGATTCTAAACTATAACAAAATTTGCATATGCGGTATGTAACGTTATATAATGTAAATCAACGCCGTCCAAAACAAAAATTGATTTGGGCAATTTTTCTCAGTGTAATTTGTTTATATATCATGTTTCATAATAAACGTAAGCATGCTATTTTTTATTTTTTGTTTATTTTATTTAATAAGTAAAGTATTTTTTACAAAAAAAAAACGTACAAAAGTAAATGTGGTTTACAAAACTCAGGTTACAAGTGTTAAATCAAAAAACAAAAACAGAAATTCTTACATATGTATGACGTAACTTTTTTTACGTAAATAACAACAAATAATAATAATAACAAAACAAAAAATATGTGGAAAAACAGTATTCAATTGTCTCAAAAATGTTTGATTGTGTGAAATCTTTCAAAGCAAGGCACAACGCATAAAGGCACATTGCATTCGCGGCACTTTCTTTGTCCAGCTTTCCTGTTTTTTACGGATGGAACATTCGAAGGAAGATGTCTACTAGTAAGCCTCAATGGATTGTCTTCTAGTGATCTTCGACCTAATCCCGTGCGTAATTTTCCACTATGGTTTTCAGCTATTATCCCCTTTATAAGTTGTAATTGAAATTTTGCCACCGGAGTTTTCTTTTTTGCTACTATATTATTCAGGACATTTGCATTGAGGAGAACCATATCCATAACGTGAAAAAAAAACTTTTTTTATACCATTTTGAAGTTTTCCTTACGCACTCTACCGAACTCAATAGCATATCTGTTTTATCAACAGAACCCATAAAAATATTATAATCAATAATACACTGGGGCTTCATTATTGTCCTTCCAGTAATGCGATCTTTTTTACCAGTTTCGACAGCATTGTTGCTATGCAAAATGCTAAACATATATACTTCCCGTTTATCACAAAATTTTAGTGCAAATAATTTTCCGTCGCTTTGAAAAGTAAATTCTCCTCTCTGAAGTTTCTCCGCAATTTGCGGCATATGCTTTCTACTTTTCCGCACTGTCCCACAGGAATTTGTAGCTCTATTATATAGCCATATGAAAAAACTCGGGCTTGTATACCAATTCTCACAATATAAAATGTGACCTTTGTCCAAATAGGGTTCTAAAAGCGTCAGCACTAGGGGTTCGCGAGACTATGGTCTCGGTCTCGGTCTTGTCTCGGTCTCGGTCTCGAAAACGAGACCGAGACCGAGACTAGAAATTTGATACCGAGACCGAGACCAAGACTTACCTATCGAGACCAAGACCGAGACCGAGACTAAGGTATCGAGACTCTCGGTCTCGGTCTCGAAAGAATTATTTAGTCATTAGTTTGTTTGACTTAAGCAATTTTGTAACTGTGAATACTTCAAGATTTTACATTGAATAATGCTTTTTGGTAAATTAAAACATAAAAGTAGTTAAATATACTTACCAACTTACTTTTACAAATGTTTAACATAATTTTTTATCTGATGTAAATATCGTATCAAAGAGCATGTAGTAGATATATTTTTTATTAATTAACCATAACTGTACTTATATATAGAATATCTGAGCCATTCAAATGTTATTTTTGAAAAGAACTTGTTTGGGAATATATGTAGCTAGTGACCGGCATAATGTTTGCAACAAATTGGAAACATTTTTATTATTCAAATATCGAAAATAACTTTTTTGGGGATTAATTCAGCATGTCCAATAAACCAAAAATCCATATTGACATATGTCAAGTGATGCAATTTTTCAAAAATATATTAGAACTTTCAAATAGTAACATTTTTTTTAGCGTATTTGCTGAAAAACTTAAATAATTGCAATATTTTCGTGTAAGTTACTTAAAATAAAGTAAAAGTAACGAATACAATTATTAATATTGCTGAAATTTATTTTATTGTTAACAATATAAATCAAAAAATCTGAAAATATTGATTTTTAGAAAACTCAATTTGTTGTTTTTTGTTGCAATGGTATGTAGAGGACAGTAATTTTAAAATAGCACTTTCAATTTTATTTTAAGTTCTTTTTATTAAAAGTGACCTCTTTTCGCGTCTTGCAAAATTTAATCCGCTTGCCCTCTTGTAAACCCCATGCTGTATATAAAAAGTGAAAACGCGTTCAAAAAGTTTTTCTACTACCGTGTGTAAAGTGCCTGCTTACTATAGACACTTTTTACAAGGTGATACAAATTCGAGTGCATGCATGGGAAAGTACCTACTTACTTTAGACTCCTTATACAAAGTACTACAAATTCGATTGCATGCATGGGAATCCTGGACACCGTAAGAGATACGAGGTCGATTAAATTGAGGCAAAGTTGCGCATTTTTGTGCATAACAAAATACAGCTTTAACATTTTAAAAATTTTAAATACTTAGGGATGATATTAAATTTTGCAAAAACGTTTTTATTTCTTCCTGACCTTTTTTGAAAATATATTTCAAAATAAATGACATTACGTGTTGCCATTTTTTCTCATTACAAGATGACATTGGCAAATTTTAAATCCGGCGCCGGTGTTTCGTATTTGTACGGCCCTGGACCTGGACTGTTTAAAATACTTTTTAAAAACTATCGCTATTCTAAAAATGACGCATCGTACTCGTTAAGAAATTAGTTAATACGAGGTTTGTTTATAGGAACCAATGCGATATAGAAAATGCTTCTGGTAATCCTTTTCTAACGCATTGGTATTTATGGGAAAATATTTTACTATTTTTTTACGAGTGTGGTATATCGTTGTTTTTAGATCATAAAGAGCTTGAAAGCTTATCAAGCGTACGAAAATACCCAGATCCGTATTTAATTAAAATAAGTTGATATTGGGGCCCTGAAGATAAAATGTCGTATGTCGTATGCAAGATCTAAGAATTTGTAGAGGGATAAAAGGGACAATAAAAATGTAAAATTATTTTATCTACTACCGTGCGTAAAATACTCGCTTTACGTACTCTCTAAGATTCATAAAATGGGCCTTTTTAATGTGCAGTGCGTAAAGTAAGTTATTTTACGCACTAGTGCGTAAAGTCAATCTTACATATTTTTGACGTTTAGGGCAGTGCGTAAAATAATTTATTTTACGCACTAGTGCGTAAAGTAATTTAATATTATTTTTGTTTTTTGATGGGTAGTTTTTATTAGGAAAATGTTTTTCTAAATTAATAACGGTATCCAAATATAAATGTTGATGCAAATGTTTTGATTGTGAATATTGTTACTGTTTCTATTTGTCTTAAGAATAACTTAAAACTAAACATTTAAGTACATGAAAAACCGTTATTTATAAATCATAAACAAAATAATAATATATTTACAATGGCAAATATGCAAATTTGACACTGGTAAACTAAATCTAAGCTAAACTAATTGCCTATTAAAAGTCTTTCCTTAAGGCCACTTTTACACCAAGAGTTAATACATAACAAACATTTATTTGACGTTTCGTTCAACATACTCCTTAATTTCGTATTTATTAAGCCTGCCTGAGAAAAAAGACGCTCTGATGCTACAGAGGTGGCCTGTATACTTAGAAAGTCTTTTGCCATTAGAGATCATCTCGGGAATTGATTTTGATGAGTTTTCCACCATTCTAATACATCAGTTTCTTTTGAAGCTCGCTTTAGTTGTAAATATTCATTGATTTCCCGTTTCCATATATCTTCTTTTGATGGTTTTTCAAAGAGTGATGTAAAATCTATGTCTTCATTGTCATTGCTTGATGAACTGGATATAGGTGAGTCATTTCTAGAGGT
>MU186143.1:79475-96535 GCA_016904865.1 Pissodes strobi | reverse complement strand
GAAAAAGTCTGTTAAGGGGGTATATCTACAAAAATAATTAATTTTTTTCTTTCGGCATTAAAAATCAACTTATTGTTGCTCTGTCTAAAAACAAATTACCTATCCTATATTAACAATATTACGGTATGTTAAACTTATTTCTTTTTAGAATAAAATCCAAACGCCGGTCCTGTCTATATTCTATTTAGCCATTGTTCTTTACTTCTTATTTTTAAATCCATTATTTACAAATTTATCAAAACTATATGGTATATAGACTTTCCCGTCTATGTATAAAATATTTACTAACATTATTATATAATTGACTCAGTTATATTCCTTGACCTATCCAAAAATTGCTGATATTGGTATATCAAATGACACAATTTATTTTACTTGCTGACTTAATTCAACATGCCAGTTTTAGAAATTATACAACATATCATATTTATGACTTTATGAATCTTATTATTTTCTCAAGTTATTGACTTGCAATGCGATCTTGCGTCACTTTATAATAATGATATTCAAATTACATTTACAGTAAACATGATGTAAATTAGCTTTAATAAACGAAAACTATAAGTTACGCTTTTTAGCAACTGAATAAGTCGTTGTTTGTAGATTCCTTTGCTGCCGGCTGTCGTACCGTCCATTTAAGTAGTTTGCTTTTGTGTTGCGGACTGCTTGTTTACGCAAAGCCTGGTAGATGGCGCTCGTAGTTGTCCCTTTTGGTTTCGTAGCAGATACAAGTTGTAGTGGGTTCTTTCAGTTCTTTGTTCCTGTAGTGGGTTCTTTCAGTTCTTTGTTCCTTGAAAGGCGTGGTAAAATGGCGCCGACTTAATTTGCTTCTTCGTGTGTTGGCATTGGATGGGCTAAAGAATACAATCAAATTAGTATCGTGAATATGATTTTTGGCAATTTTAGATACTTGGCAAGATATGATCTAAGGTTTGTTATTATTCAATTATTTTTTAAATTATCTAATTCGTTGTATGCTGCTGCAGGTATTTCATCCATATATTATAATTTCTTATACTTTTTTATCTTCTAGGAATCCCTAGTCGAAGAACAGGGACACTTCTGCTAGTGATTGTTCGAATGGCTAAGTCCTGTATGAACTCGACTGGTGCTTTCCAATGACTCCCGACTGATCCTGGATCATGATCCATGCAGCATGTTCTCAAGGTAAGGTTATATATACATTATTTACAATTTCTCACTGATTTTCTATACACTTTTCTCGTCGTGGTATCGCTTATAGGATTTTCCCATATATTTATTTTATTCTATGCTTCTTATATTTACTTTCCATATCTAGTTTCGCTATTTATTAGGTATTCTGTGTACCTTATGCTATGCTATCTATATGCTGTATTACATGACTAGCTTTATGTAAACAATATAGGACATTATATTGTTATTTATATATCCACATATGCTCCCTTTTAAACACACATTATATAAACACCTTTAGCTTATACATTTCTCCATTATTTCACCTTATGTATGCTTTACATAAACAACTTTTGCTTATATATTTCCTCACTATGTACGCTTCAACTTATTTATGCTTCTCCTATATTCTTCATGCTTTACAAAAACATTTCTTGCTTATATAACATTTCACCTGGGTACTTTGCCCTTCAGCATCTCTGGTACCAAAATATTTGCTTAACTTCCTTCAACGTCAGCGTAGCTACTTCAGTCCGTATATGCTCAACTTTTCCATGCCTAAATTTTTTGCTGTGACGTTATCTTTTAGACCATCCGTCGTTGCAACCTTATTTAGGCCAAAGTACAATTTATTTTATAATACTTCCTCGTATACACATTGATTCTTTCTGTATATACTCTCAATACACAATTTTAATGACAACTCACATTTACTTGTGCTTTACTGTATATATCTTCACATTTGCTTCACCTATTTAATTTGCATACATAGTTTACTACTCTTCTCGCTAATATTCGCCTAATTCATTCTTCTAGCTTCATTTTTCTTCATAAATCCTTCAATGTCCTATTATATTATATAATGTTTATTACTCTATATTCAGTTTATTAACATCCTAAGTGTTTTTATTTATATATTTATCTTATTAACACTCGAGCGTATATTATGCTATGTTTCACTATATATTTTCCTTATTAATATTTTAGCCTCCTAAGTGCCTTGTATATATCATTTTCTATGAGCACTTGGGTTTTATATTTACACTATTTACATTTTGAAGCGTCGGGTCTCTCCTAGTTTTTGTTTTTATTTTCTTAGTTGCTTAAATTCTTCTTTTACTTGCGTACTTGTTCCATATAATTATATTTTTCCTCTCTTCGTCCTCTTCACTTGTTTCTCCTGCTTGCTCCATGGTTTCCTTTAGTTTCTCCTATACAAATCTGTTATATTGTTCCATATACTTAACTATATTTGTGTTTTCGGTATTGACTTGCCCCTTCGCCAAAAATAAAGCAGGTCCCACAACGTAGTTACCTTCTTTCATTCTTTGTCCCAGGTATGAACATGGACCCCTAGCTGGCGCTTGTGATGTCGACCGCCCGTACTTCGGCGAGCGTCCGTGGATGCAGCACGTGTCCGTACTCTGTCTTTGATGACGTCGACTGCCCGTAGATGGCAGCCCTTGTCCGTACCTCGGCGCGTGATTCGAAACCAATATGTGCTTATTATATGTATAGATTTTATGCAATAGCTAAACTGACCTAGCCTGCGTTTATTAAATGTTGAATTGCTTAATGATTTACTTGATTTTGATGTTTAATTTAAGTTATTACTGTTGTGACGTAGATTCATTAAGATGGCGGCCCTAGGCCCAATTAACACTAAATTGCTAATTTATTTTAATAAAGTTTATGTGACCGGAGTTGTCTTTTATTTAGGTATTTGTTCTGATATTTATAAGGTAAGTCTTTTAAGTTTATCACAAATTGCTAAGGCACTTTCACTACTTTTTAAAACTCCCCAAAAACTATCCCTTTACTGGAAATTTTGATACTTCATAAATTCGACTCTCTCTTATACTTTTAGTAGCCCCTTAATGCCGTATACCTGTGCATACGTTCATCCAGGTTAGGTAAGGACCTGACAACCTTATACCTATGCATAGGTGTTCTCAGATATGGGGGTTGTGGGCTAGAACAACTAGAAGTGGACGTACCTGTGTACTGCACAGCAACTAAATTGAGCGGATTGAGATACCCGAAAGCCTGATGAACTTGGCGTTTGCCTGCGTATTTATATGTTACAAAATGCTGACGGCTGCATCATTAAAGGTATGGTTCCGCTTGTGCGTCGGACTCATGCAGCGGCCGCTGCATGCAGTCACTGCATGCGTCCCACGCGCAAGCGGAACCATACCTTTAGGATTAAAATCGCTCCCGTCGACCGCTCAAGATGTTTATAATTAACAGTGAATGTTTATATAACATTTTTCAAGTTCAAGTTCAAACTTACGACAGGGTGATATTTAATTAGTGATTTTATTTAGGTCACAATATGATAATTTTACAGGGACATCATTAATCCATGACCAAACTTAAGTATATAGGTCTTAATGAGGTATTAGTTTAAAAAAGAGGCAACGCCCGGATTAATTAATTTCCTTCAGATTTGACAGTACTTAAATTGTAAGTGTACATAATGGGATTTATGGAGAATTTTTTTATAAGATGAAGGCTCATGTCAAATTGGAATACCAGTTTTTGCGAAGAATATGTAATTCTAAATATATTTTTCAAAAATCCTCGCAGTGCCGGTGTTTTGGGTGTCACCATAAAATAGGGTTAGAGTTCAAATTGACTAAAAGATGTACTTTTGGCGTAAATTCCTGCGACAGCTGTTTACCAGTCAAGATTTATTCTGGTGCAGATATATCAGTTGACTACTGGCCCCTAGTTGAGAGTTTTAGGATTAAACTCGAAAGAGCTGTATGAAAAAAGCCCAAGAAATCTTTGGAATATAAGAAGAACAAAGGAAATAGTGACAGAACTGATATCTGAGATGCGTATTCTTCTAAACGAAACATTAACACTGAAAAACCACTGGAAGATTACATTTTACAAAGGCATTGAAGATAAATAATTGGTTGATAGATATGAGAAAAGAAAAAGTTGGGTTGTATATAATGAAGCTTATGGAAGAAAGACGAAACGATAAAAACGTCAAATATTTTAATGCAACTAAAAGCAGATATATCAAAGCATCTAAAAGCAGATAAGACAGGAAATAATAACAACTAAATGAAATTGACTCAAAGAAAAATGCAAAAACATAGATGAACTAGGCTTGAAATATGAGGAATTTAATATGCTATCTTGATCAAGAAAATGTGACATCCGAGGAACGGCTGGAATGTACAGGGATTCTGGTTATATTAGCATATCAAATTTAAAAGTTTTAGAGCTTTACCTGAACCGTAAAAAATGGCTACAAAAGAAACAATTGACGATCGAGCCTGTACAAAATAGACATCAACTTCGTTTATTTATCGGATAGTCCGTTCGTTGCTGATTTCGAATATACCAGGTTTGATACCTCTATCTCTAAAACTAACTGAGAAAAATGACAAAAACTGTGCCATAAGATCAATGTGTTAGAAAGAGAATGATATTAAATAATGTGCTGGTCTAAAGCGTTAATCTTATGATATTGTTTTTACTATTTTTCTCAGTTAGTTTTGAAGATATAGGTATCAATCTGGTATATTCGAAATCATTAACGAATGGACTATCCGATAAATGAACCATATATAGAGTGTGCCATTTAAAATAACGAAGTTTATTTTTTACAGGCTAGATAGTCAAATATTTATTTTTTTAGCAATTTTTTACTGTTCAGGTAAAGCCCTAAAACTTTTAAATTTGATATGCTATGCTAACTCTTCAAATAAAGATTTTAGCTGTCATTCTAAATATAACCAGAAACTCTGTAGATACTTAACACAACAACAGGAAAATTACAAGACAAAAACGGTAAAATTATTTTTGAGAATATTAGAACAGCTTAACCTGTAGATTTCGAGTGATCAGGTCACCTACAATATCATAACTTAAGGACAGCAAAGCTCCTGGATCAACTGACGCTCACTCATATCTTACAGTTTTGGCGCAGCAGAGTTTATTTTATACTATAAAAGTAGTATAGAATACAGAAAACCTCACACCTATGTCATATCTGTTTGCCTTAACTTGGATTCTGGGAGATGCAAAAATTCGATTAAGGTGAAACAAAGACTACTAACATAATAATTCAAGCTAGATCATGTCATTAAACTAGAAGAAGATCTTAAAATATTAGATGTTTTTGCGGCCAGAAGAAAAGATGACAGTGAGGCCATATATTACATCAAAATAATAATAAACAAAGAAATGGCGCTAGCGCTCTTCTTTGACTTAGAAGGAGCTTTCGATAAGGCTAAAACAAAAACTATCTGTCAAGCCCTCCAGGCCAAGAGAACACCAGTTCATTTGGTCAAGTGGGTAAAAACGGCACTGGAAGTCCGAAAGATCAGCGCCACGCTGGGAGAAGTTCGCGTCGAAGCCGGGGTAAGAGGGGGTTGCCCACAAGGCAGCTGCCTCTCGCCACATTTGTGGTGCCTGGTGATAGACAGCCTCCTGAGAAGGTTAAATCTTGAGGGATTCTACGCACAAGCATATGCTGACGACGGGCTAGTAATGATCACGGACAAGTTCATGAGAATGGTCTGCGAGCGTATGCAGGTGGCGTGTCGGATAGTTCAAGGTTGGTGTGAAGAGAATGGTCTCTCAGTAAACCCAGGGAAGACCGAACTCATTCTCTTCACAAGGAAACGAAATCTAACAGGTTTTATACATCCCATACTCTACCAGACGAGATTGAGCCTAAGTCAACAAGTCACATATTTGGGAGTTATTTTAGACAGTAAATTGACGTGGAAGGCACACGTTGAACAGGTGGTGAATAAGACAACCGCGATTATGTGGCAACTAAGGAGAACGGTAGGTAGGAAGCGGGGTTTAAAACCTTACATCCTCAAGTGGCTGTACACTGCTGTGATAAGACCGAGGATTTCCTACGGATCCGTGGTCTGGTGGCCAGCGGTGGCCAGAGCCACTACGGCCCAGAAACTGGCCAGACTGCAAAGGCTGGCTTGTTTGGGTATTACCGGAGCATTGATAACAGCTCCCGGAGCAGCACTGAACATCATCCTGGGGCTGCCGGACCTCCCGATCTGGATTGAGAGAGAGGCAATGGCGGCTCACAAAAGGATGATCGACAGTGGCCTATGGCGAACGGACTACACAGGGAAAGGCCATACGATTATTGCCGCCATCATTGCGACCAAAGGCAATATTCCAGATTGCAGAATAAGACTGAGAAGAAATTTCCAAGTGAAATTTCCATCAAGGGAAGAGTGGCTGTCAGGCCAGGTACGTACGCCGAGCGGCGTATACGCATGGTACACTGACGGCTCATGGGTGGCAAAGACACAGTCATCCGGAGCCGGTGTATACCTAGACAACACTAAATCAGGAGAAAGCACTTCGCTGGGGAGATATGCCACTGTTTTCCAGGCGGAGGTGTTTGCTATTTTGAAAGTAGCAACCAAGGCGGAGGTAACAGAAGGTGTAGAGAGTATATATATTTACTCGTCAAGCCGCTCTCAGGGCGATCCAAAGACTCAGGGCAAGCTGTAAGCTAGTTCAGGAATGTAGAGACGCCCTAGACAGATTGGCTGTGCGCAAGGAAGTAAGACTCAGATGGGTTCCAGGGCACAGTGGCATCGAGGGCAACGAACGGGCCGATGAATTGGCAAGACAAGGCTCAATGAGCCACCTCGTCGGTCTAGAACCTGGCCTAGGCTTAAGTAAAAGGCAAATCTCTTAGGAACTAAATAACTGGGCCTGGAACAAGACAAAGCACAATTGGAGTGGAAAAGAACGATGCAGACAAGCCAAGGAAATGATTCTAAACCCTGACGGATCCAGAGCAAGGCGACTGCTAAAAAAGAGCCGAGAGGACATCAGGAACTTGGTAGGTATTCTGACTGGGCATGGAAGCCTAAACAGACATCTGCACCTTATCGGCGTGAGGGACAGCCCACTCTGCCCGAACTGCGGGACAGGGGAGGAGTCCTCATACAACTATATAGGAATTTGTGATAGGTGGAGTCGCCTAAGGAGGAAGATACTGGGAGCACCAACACTTGCTCGGGAAGACCTAAAGGATCTGGACTGGGAGGACGTCCTCACCTTTATCAAGGCGACGGGCCGTTTCAGTGCGGGCTGGGTGTTGAAGTAGCCAGGTAGGGGAGGGCGGATCGGCGATGGTGAAAAGGGACTTATAGGCCTACTTACCGGGCTTCGCCACCACCCCCCACCCTTACTACTACTACTACTACTACTACTACATCAAAATAATTCTGACACCAAGACTGAGCCAAGAGTGGTTGTCTTTCTGATTAGAAAAAAACTAGGTCATTTAGCAACCAAATTTGCCTCTCGTTCTAACTTACATACTACTCCTCAAACTAAATAGAATATACTGTGTACAGCCTTGGATATGTACCCACAAGCAGGTCGGAAAATGAAGAGATGGAAACATTCGGAGAGGATTTGTGGAGAGCAACGGAAACAATTACTTATTATAAAATCATTAGCAGTGAGTCCAACGATAAAATGGGCCAAAAAATTAAACTAACTAAAATAACATTGGAAGTTTTGGCTTGGAGAGTAAAAATTATCAATATATTACTGAACTATCTAAGCAAAGAAACCTTATACCGTCTAAACATTTTCTTCAAGAAATCTAAGCAGAGAAAATTGATATGGAAAAGTCTCGATGGCCAAAAAAAGTAAACGAATAAGTAGTATTACATTTCAGTATTAAATCAACTCCACACATATACTGATTATAGGCTGGCAGGAGCAACGTTCAGTTTCAACTTTAGAACTGAGGGAAAAATAAACTATATCATCACAACAATTCTGAAGAACTGAATCGGAAAAAAAATACCAGAATGAGTTGAAAAAAACACTGAAACTAGTCGTAATTTTAGATAAAATGAAGATCAATGAACTCAACGGGCAAATATTAACAATTAAAGTCGTATTGTTATCAAGAAAATCTGTTCTATAGTCGGATATAAAAAAGATGTAAACTGCAGCCCCGACACACTGGAAGTTGTGGAACAATGAATATAGACTTCCAACAGCAGATCCAAAGAATTCACAAAAGAGTGAGAAAGGATATTCGAACATATAACATCAAACCAACTGGTAATGCAATAGAAGAAAAACTATCTCCAGGAAAACTTAAAATTATTAAAATGAAAGATGATCCAGCTGACACAGTTTCAGGCAACAAAGAGATTGCTGCACATATTAAAAATTTTACACTTGCCATTAGAGGTTCACTGTACTTGACCTAAGAATATCATACATGACTATCTGCAGTGGGGGCTCGTGAATATTAGAACAGGGTAGGCTCCCTATTGGAGAAAAAAAATGCGCCGCCGCCGCTTGCAATTTTGTTTTCGATGCCACGCCCATTAAGGTTTATTTTAAGGTCATAATGCAACAGTTTTTATTCCGCAATAAATATAAAACTACTTAGCTTTTATTTTGAATATTACTTTCTTTCGATTTTCTAATTCTTAGCAACATTTAGTTACAAAAAATTTTGGGAGAATATTTAAATACCATTTTGATATTTACATATGCGTAGGTTTGATTTCATTTTAATTTTTTTCAATTCAAACACAATAAAAGTACTGGCTGTTAAAATCTATTATCAGTAAGTAAAACTCTACTCAGTCAATAAATCATACTCTTCTTGGGGTATGTATAGCAATGTGTTAAAATATACTACAATATGTACTTATAGAAACATGATTATAGAAATACAAAATACAAAACCTGATAAAAACTATGCTTACAAAAATAGACTTGAAAAGTATATTTTATTGTCCAGCAAGAACCAGCGGGGAGGTGAGATTTATATCTTGCCAGGAAAGGAAAGATAGGACGATAATTGGAATTGTATGCGGATTATGGATGATGATGGATATAAATGGGAATTAGGATTAGAAAGGAAGGGATTATACAAATAAATAAAAACAACAAAATCATAAAATGCCCTCTTTAACCAAAAACCTTGGTTATAGAGACAAACTTAAAAAAATATTTAATAAAGAAACATAAAACATAAAAATACTTTCTTTTAGATTTTAACACTAATTTAACAAAAAAAAATCGCTCTCTTTGGCAAAAACTTTGGTTATAGGATTATTTTATAAAAAATTAATTCTAATAATATATACATATTGTCACGTTTTTCCCGTGGGTTCTGATAAAATGCCAACTTTTACTACTTACTCTCGTTATTCTTAGTCACTGTATACAGGGTTAATAAAAAGAACCGGAACGCTTAAATATCTTCAAAATCGTTAAAGCTACATGTACAAAATTCGGTACTTGGGGGTTTCCGGGCATGCGGAATTGAACAATGATATCGGCACTATTGCCAGATTTCTCAGTTTTGTGCTACACTGAGTCATTTTGTTATCTTAAATGGCACGCCCCACTTATTTTTATTGCAATAAATTGGGCGTATCAAATTTAGTAAGATCCCAAATTTTCAAAATTTTATCTTTTCTAATTGCTGAGATGTGACAACAACGCATTCAAAATCGCTCAAGCTGCATTTAAAAAATTCTTTACCTCGGGGTTTCCGGATATGCAAAATTGAACCATCATATCGACACTGTTGCCAGATTTCCCAGTTTTGGGCTACAAGGAGTCATTTTGTTATCTTAAATGGAACGCCCCATTTGTTTTTATTGCAATAAATGGGACGTATCAAATTTAGTAAAACACCAAATTTTCAAAATTGTATCTCTTTTAAATGCTGAGATGTGACAACAACGCATTTGTAGTAAAAAGTACGGGATCGGTTAAATATCTTCAAAATCGCTTAAGCTACATTTACAAAATTCGGTACCTGGGGGTTTCCGGGCATGCTGAATTGAACCATGATATTGACACTGTTGCCTAATTTCCCAGTTTTGCGGTACACGTAATCAAAATTGTGAAGTTGTCATATCTCAGCACATAATAGATAAAATTTTGAAAATTTGGAATCCTACTAAATTTGGCGCACCCAATTTGTTGCAATAAAAACAAAAGGGGCGTTTCATTTAAGATAACAAAGTGACTACGTGTACCGCAAAACTGGGAAATCTGGCAACAGTGTCAATATCACGGTTCAATTCCGAATGCCCGGAAACCCCTCGGTACCGAATTTTGTAAATGCAGCTTCAGCGATTTTGAAGATATTTAAGCGTTCCCATAGTTTTTACTAAAAATGCGTTGTTGTCACATCTCAGCAATTAAAAGAGATACAATGTTAAAAATTTGGTGTTTTACTAAATTTGATACGCGCAATTTATTGCGATAAACACAAATGGGGCGTTCCATTTAGGATAACAAAATGACTCCGTGTAGCGCAAAACTGATAAATTTGGCAACGGTGCCGATATAATGGTTCAATTCTGCATACCCGGAAACCCCCAGGTACCGAATTTTGTAAATGCAGCTTGAGCGATTTTGATGATATTTCAGCGTTCCGGTACTTTTTACTTTTACTAAAAATGCGTTGTTGTCACACCTCAGCAATTAGAAGAGATACAATTTAAAAAATCTGGTGCCTTACTAATTTTGATACGCCCAATTTATTGCAATAAAAATAAGTGGGGCGTTCCATTTAAGATAACAAAATGACTCTGTGTAGCGCAAAACTGGGAAATTTGGCAACAGTGCCGATATCAGAGTTCAATTCTGCATGCCCGGAAACCCCCAGGTACCGAATTTTGTAAGTGCAGCTTGAGCGATTTTGAAGATATTTACGCGTTCCGGTACTTTTTCGTAAAATGCGTTGTTGTCACATCTCAGCAATTAGAAGAGATAAAATTTTGAAAATTTGAGGCCTTACTAAATTTGATACGCCCAATTTATTGCAATAAAAATAAGTGGGGCGTTCCATTTAAAATAACAAAATTACTTCGTGTAGCACAAAACTGGGAAATCTGGCAACAGTGCCGATATCATAGTTCAATTCCACATGCCCGGAAACCCGCAGGTACCGAATTTTGTAAATGTAGCTTAAACGATTTTGAAGATATTTAAGCGTTGCGGTTCTTTTTACTAACCCTGTATAATTAAACACACTAAACTACTCTTAGTACTTTACAACTAATAGCTCTTTACAATTCAACACTCACTGTTTAACTAACTTAACACGTTTTCTGCCTGCTATTTATATACAACTTAAAGTCTATCACGAATAGTCCGGAAAAAGCGAGGCCACTTTATATTATTCTCGACCAGGGCAACGAGAGAATTCCACAATTCCTGAATCTTCGCGGCCGGCGATGACTCATACGTAGACGCGACAAGGCTAGTTCTATAGGGTAGCACAAAAACATTCGGATAAGTGCTAGCCGTGACATTGCCTTCCTCTTAAACCTGAGCAGCTACTTCATGTCCGTTATATGCTTTGAACCTTTCAGTTTGCTTCTGGGGCTACGTTGAATTCTATAAACTACGTCATTAATTCCTTTGATGACTGTATAGGGCCCTTCCCATATTTCTTCCTTTGCGGATTATATAACCAGACTTTATCATTCATCTGAAATCCCATAGAGTTATCTTGGAGATGATATCGAGCCTTTATTCGGTCACTGGCGAAACGTTCAAGCGGTAGTCCCACATCATTCTGTTTCATCTTTCCAGTAGATCTTGTCTGGGGTCCTTAACTTGAGATACAGGTTGAACACTGCCGGCACCATGATTTCACATCCTGGCAGTAGTTGACCCAGTAAAATCTGTCGGGGAACTTGTCAATCGTTTTGCTCACTCCGAGATGAGCACCAAACTTACCATTAAGTACCATTACAGGACTTCGGATACCCTCTTCCTTGGTACCACTAACTGCGTCTTCAATACTTTTCCATCGGCGCTTTCCCAGGCTCGTTTGAGGAGTTCATTTTCAACTACCCGGGAGTTCCACTGAGCCCACAGAGATTTGAAAATAAATCCCTTAGTTGAAATATCTCTCCAGCTTGGTCTTGGTTGACGTTCTTCTTTAGGTTTTATCAGTAGTGCTATTTCACTATCCTCAAGCTGATCTTTCTTTAGTTGCTCTGTGGTCCACTGCTGATCAACTTTAAACTTGATTTGCCTAATGAGAGTGATTCCTTCTCGTTGATCTATTCTTTGGCGATGTTTATAATTATCCTCGCATGACCTTCTGGAGGTTCAACCCCCCTCCCCTCCTCAAGGCCAAAAAGTGAAGAAAAAATTGAAAACAAGATAAAAAAGATATACTTATTCTTCAATTTCATGTAACACTACAAATATTTGCTAAAATATTTACCATTAGTTTGCCACTATGCAAAAGTTTTCAAACAATAAATACAGACTAGGATAGCGCTGTTGTCCTTGCAAAAAGTGTTGGAAAATACTTTATGTAACATTCGAGAACATGCTGAAAATGGATTTAAGCTTCAACCCATAGATGAGACGTAATGATAGAAAAAGTCGAAGTTTTCATTAAGACTTACTGAGACTCGTTGGAGCTCCCATCATGATGCGGTAAAGGCAATAAAGAGTAACTATCCAGAGGCGCCATCTAGTTATTAACAGATCTAAAAGAAAATTTAGATGCAAAACAATCTGCCCATATCTTATTGTCAGCAATTTGCGACTTATCTTTTTGTGTTACTTATCATTTTTGGAGTATAATTTTAGAAGGAGTCAATCAAACACAAGAGTACTTGCAAACTGCTGGTATGATACTCGACTAATGTGTTATAAAGATTAAGGCACCTAAAGCTTTTTACAGGGAGATAGAAATGAACATGTAAAAAGTCAGTTATATGTGCCAAAGAAACGTGTGCAAATATAGATATTTCTGTTTCAAAAAGAATAAGAGGGAAAAAATATGTGCAAGGGGAAGAAAAGTGTAAGATGCTGGTTTAACAGTTGAACAAGAATTGAAACGTAGTATGTTGGAATGCTTGGATCGCTTTTATGCCGAAACTGATAAGAGATTTGAAGTAATGGAAACAAAACTCCACAATTTCAGTTTCATCCAGCCTGATAGTTTGACGTACAAATTAGAAATTGAGCTTTGTACTCTCGCGCCAGCACTCGTAGAAATATATGACGAATTCAAAGATTCGGAGGAAAATATCGTTAAAAAGCTTTTAAGGTTAGGACAACAGTTAAGAGTGGCGAAAATTATCCAAGAAGTTGTGCGGGTCACTACCGACACTATTTTTAAGTTTGAAATTATTTATTACAGTATGTGCTTCAAATGCCACCTGCTATCACTCATTTTCCAAGTTAAAGCTTTATTTACGCTCCCAAAAATTGGGCGTGGCACCCCCAAAATGTTTGGCATACGTCTAACCGAAGGCGCCAGCTGCGGCGTGCTTTTCGATGCGCGCTCTAGCCTCTTTTCCGCCTGGGGCGTCAAGAAATATTGCTACGCCACATGCGCGAATTATGGGGAGGCTAAGCCTCCCTTGCCTCCTCTGACGGGCCGCCACTGGCTATCTGCAACGTTGGATCAGAAGAAATCTCGCCAATAATATAATACATGGGGGAAGCTATTATAGGAGAAGCATTAAAAGTGGTTCCTAACAAATATTTGAAAGAAAAATGAGTCGCCGATATATTACAAAATTCAGAATTCATTCGTACCAATATAGAGAACTATTGTCTAACGAGCCTTTTATCCTCACTTTTATTGCATTTATACAAAATCCTTACTAAGATTGTTACCAATCGACTAAAAAATGAATTCGATGCCTTTCAACCAGTAGAGCAAGCGTTTCGGAAGAGATTCAGCACTACTGGCCACTTACAAATATATAATAAAACATTAATAGTAAAATAGCTGAGTACTCATCCCACTCTCCCTCCACTTGTATTTATAGATTGTCATAAAGCGTTGAATAAAGCTAGAAATGATTCTCGTTACTCAAATCTACTGAAACGTATACATGAAAATGCTGCATTTCACCTTAATATTAATAGTAGGAGAGCTAGTGAACCATCCGAGTAACCCGTTTCCCACAAAGCTAGACATTTTTTAACTTATGTTTTATTATCGGTCAATTATGAAAATACGAGTCTGGCAGGCATCTCGCGGTTGCGTCATCATCCCTTAAATTTTTGAAAATGTAAAAAAAAAAATTTTTTTTAATCTTCTCCCACAAGGCTACAATTTTAATACGTTGTAATTGACATAAGTTTACGTGTAAAAAAAAATTGACAACCTATTTTGAGGGTTGCAAGTAAGTGCCAGACGATAGCAAAATTGTCATCGGGATAGTAATTCAAAACCTGCTCCCACAAGGCTGAAATTTTAAGGGCATATTCTATCAATAATTTAAAAAGTGCATGTAAGCAGCCAGCCTATTTTGACGGTTGCAAGTGTCTGCCAGACGAGTATATAAAAGTCAAGACGCTAGATGGGAGTGCGAGCGCAACATACTTGTTCGAGTTCCAATGTCAGAAAAAGAGAATATGCTGTATTATATTACGAAGATACGATGAAGGATTACTGAAATTAAAGAAAAACAGAGTTATATGTTAAGTATAAATGTTTATTTATGTTAACAATTATTTATTATTGAAACTTATTAGTTTCCATAGGTCTTTGTACATTATTATGGCAACTATTAGTCTTCATCTTCAGAACCAAAATGATAATTATCTATTGTTTCATCGTTTTCTGGAAAAGAAGTAAAAAATTTTATTGATAAAATGGAATGAGGGAAATTTTTTTTAACATACAAACACTATGCGTACAAATAAAACACAAAAATTATTTACCTGACTCAATGTTATTAGATTGATCGGATTGTAAAAGAGCAGTGTTACCCTCACATCATCATCAATAATCCATCCATTATTCTCTGGTTTTTAACGTTGTGCTTTAAGATTGGCATTACTCCATATACTCGTTATATATTGTGCGCGTAGAAAATGCTCATGTAATTCGGACTGACACGGTGGTAAATTCGATGAATCGTAATTTAAATATTTTTTATTAAATGATTCATTCTTATTTTTTGGTTTATAAGTGATCATAAATTTATTATATCTTATTTCGTTAACAGCAACTCCTTTGCTGCCCTAAATTTCACAGACAAATTTTTCAATAACTGGAAAATTTTCACAGCTACGCCATGTTATATAAGCACTCCTAAGTTTTTTGAGCTTTTTGATATTCTAAATTTTTCTTAAGAATTGAAAAAGGCCGTTTTTTTGAAAAATGATTGTAGTCACAACCGGTCAGTGCATGATATTATTCCAAAAAAATGTGCAATTGTCCATATTTCCAAGCATTATAATTAAAATATCAGTATCTGATGATTTAATTAAGATATTCAGATTGTCTTCATTGATATGTCAAATGTGTTATATAATTTTTGTGTCTGCCTCTTGGTGATTTATGCAAGACAAGTTATCATTAAAAATCGAAACAACTGAATTATTTTTAACTACATAATTATGACAATGCATTTTGTTGTTTTTTGGCAAATATCAAGTCTGCATATGACACAAATTGTATTCACTGCTTCCATAATTAACACTAGTAGTAAAAATTAATAAGTAATAAATTATTTTTTAATAATATTATTATAATTTTTTAATAGCTTTGTGCCACGCCGAGAATTAATGTATAGCCGTTGCCACAGCTTATTCACTGCCAGCTAGTCATCTTGCGGCGGCATCCTTTGATTTGGGAAAGTGCCGTGCAAATTTTAGAAGAGGGCCATGACTCAATATTGTTTTAAACGTCTGGGCATCTGATTAATACTTTTGACAGTTCATTTAACTTAAAATAAACTTTTTTATCGTCTAAAAACGGATTTTAAATGGCTAAATTGTATTAAAATCCGAAATTTCGGACTTTTTTTAGGGCGATAGCCGTGGCTTCGGAGGAATTTATCGAGGATTTTGAAGCGAAAATTAATTTTAAAATTAACCGTCTATTAAAAATACCGATGCGCACTCGACTGTGGACATTCCAACTTTCCGATTTCGGTAGAGAGGACTAGCTGGTAGTGGATAAGCTGTGCCGATGCTGACTGCGTTTTAAATGACCAGCTGGTCTTACCGGTACCTTAATCTCACTCGCTCATATAGATACGTCTCACCATCTCATGATCACTCACTTTTTCCTTTAAATTACTGTTGGAATGCCTATACACAATAGATGTATTCTCTCTTTCTGACATTGGAACTCGAACAAGTCTGATACGCTCGCACTCCCATCGAGCGTCATGACTATTATATACTCGTCTGGCAGACACTTGCAACCGTCAAAATAGTTTGGCTATTTACATGTACTTTTTAAATTATTGATAGAATATGCCGTTAAAATTTCAGCCTTGTGGGAGCAGGTTATGAATTACTATCCCGATGACAACTTTGCTATCGTCTGGCACTTACTTGCAACCCTCAAAATAGGTTGTCAATTTTTTTTTACACTTAAACTTATGTAAATTACAACGTATTAAAATTGTAGCCTTGTGGGAGAAGGTTAAAAAAATTTTTTTTGACATTTTCAAAAATTTAAGGGATGATGACGCAACCGCGAGATGCCTGCCAGACTCGTATTTTCATAATTGACCGATAATAAAACATAACTTAAAAATTTTCTAGCTTTGTGGGAAACGGGTTACTCGGATGGTTCACTAGCTCTTAGACTATAACGAGAACCTAGTAACCGATAGAATTAAGATTAATAGAGATGGGGCCACTGAGACGATAAAGGAAATTGCAATTCGAATGGGTGTATAGGTATTTCGCAAACTCTAAGAGGTAATACATTAATATAGTAATGTATATTCTTATATTATGATTCAGCACAGGAATAATACAATATAACCTGTTTAATACTTAAGCATTTGTAAGCTCTGAATTGAATAATCATCCATAATGTATTAGATGAATTTGTTTAATGAGTATAGAAGACGCAAGCCGAGAAAAACGGCACAATTTCGAGTCGT
>MU186143.1:0-69475 GCA_016904865.1 Pissodes strobi | reverse complement strand
GCTTTTATTCACTTCCGAAATTTCCGGTCTCTGCCGCTCGGCCACGATCGCACTTTCACAATCACCTTTTGTACCTGAATCCGTTTCCGACTGGTCGGTCACCTCTCCAGGTTTTAAATGGTCTGGCGTCGACCTGTCTTCATCTCCCACAGTCTGATAATCCACACATTCCAGAGGATAAATGCGTTGAATGGGTCGAAGAAACTGTCCTTTGGCCGTGGCTACTTTAGCAAGACGAATTTTCCCGTCCGTGCCTGGAATCACTTCGACAACACGTCCCATTGGCCAATCCAAATGCTTGCCTCGGTCATTCCCAATAAGCACAACTTCTCCCACCACTATCTGCCGGCCAATACGAGGCCTTTGCCGTAGCATGAGCAGGCCCAGGTATTCGGAGCGAAATCGTTTCCGAAGGCCATCCCTTAGTTTTTCCCTATATAACATTTTCCGGCAAAGTGTTTTCCTGTCAACCAAATCTAAATCAGGAACACCACTTTCAACCAAATCTCGCAGGAACATCATAGGCGTCAATGGAGTCAGTTCGTTGGGATCACTGGACATGAAAGTAATAGGACGCGAATTTATTACGGATTCGCAATCACACACCAAAGTCGATAAGTCCTCGTAATTTAATGAAGCACGTCCTAACACTTTTCGCAACAATTCTTTTAGGATTCTTATGAGTCTCTCCCAAAAACCACCCCACCACGATCCCGTTGGAGGGTTGAAACGCCACTTAATACGTTCGACGGTACTGTACTCACATATTTTATGAAAGTCCAACCGAGCAAACGCGTTATCAGTTTCCGTAAAGTTCGTGCCGTTATCGCTGTAGAGTGTCTTCGGACGGCCGCGTCTGGCAATAAAACGTCGCAGTGCCTGTACGAAACCCGCTACGGACAATGACATACAGAGTTCAAAATGCACGGCTCGATAAACAGCACAGGTAGATATACAAATCCAGGTCTTCTCTCCTGTTTTAAGGTACAACGGTCCGGCAAAATCCACCCCGGTTATTTCAAATGGTGCTGCATCACGGACACGATCCATAGGTAAAGGAGGGGCATTTGCATCAAGGGGTTTACCGTTCTGTTTCCTGCAGACGACACATCTAGAGATCACGGACTTTATTGCGCGTCGCCCACCCAATATCCAATACCTTTCTCTTAGTATGCTCATCAGGCCTTGTACCCCAGTATGACATGACCTAACATGTTCCTGAAATATCAACTGACTAACCAGCGGATGTTTCGAAGGCAATATTATGGGAAATCTAAAACATTCCAGGTCCTCCCTGTTACTCACTCTAGATTTCAATCGTAAGACGCCACTGTTGTCTTTAAATGTGTCTAGAGAGGATACATGTGTGGCCTTTTCTTCAGCAAAGGACGTCTGCTGTACCAGCTTCAACAGAAACGTCTCAGCTTTCTCAAACTCCTCAGTTGCAAGTGGACCCCGTAGTTTGTCATTCTTATTTCTCACGTTGTGCAAGAATCGGAATATCCAGGCCCACATCCGTATTGATTTCGTATACTTCGAGAAATAATTAAGATGCAATTCTTCTGAAGTCATAATGGGGCTGTCATTGTTTATTAGAGTAGCAATTAATCTTTTCTTTCTTTCCTTGTTAACTTCTTCTTCATTAAAGGGGCAGTCACTCCTTGGCCAGTGCGCAGAATCTTGATAAAGCCAATCTGGTCCCTCCCACCATCGCGATTCATATAGTTTTTTGGCGGAGCAGCCACGAGATGGCAAATCGGCTGGATTTAATAATCCCGGAATATGATGCCAGCTATCGGGAGTAGTCGACTTTCTAATTTCATCTACCCGATTCCAAACAAACGTGGCCCATTCTTCTTTCTTTTGAATCCAAACTAGGACAGTGGAAGAATCTGTCCAAAAGTACGCTGGCGCATTGAGCTTCAGGCTTTCCTTTACTCCATTGAACAGTCGGACACCTATAACCGCAGCCATCAACTCGAGTCTGGGTATCGATAATTTTCTCAAGGGTGCCACTCTGGATTTCGCTGCCACCAGATGGAGAGAGGCACTCCCATCAAATCGAACACCTCTCAAAAATACAGCGGCCGAAAAGGCGTTTTTGCTGGCGTCACAAAATGTGTGTACTGTCCATTGCTCCGCGTCACGAGGTCCAGCGCATAGCCATCTGGGAATTTTTATTAATGTCAAATAGGATAAATCTGTAAGCCATGAATGCAAAGTAGTTGTCATCTCTTCATCAACCGGCGCATCCCAACTTAACGACTTCTCCCAAGTGCACTGCAACAACAGCTTTGGAAGCAAAGTAGAGGGGCAAGTAAATCCTATCGGGTCAAAAACACTCTGGGCCAGAGAAAGCATCAATCTTTTCGTAACGGGCCTCCCCAGCAACTCGTCCAGTTGCTTATTACACGTATTAATACTAAGAGTATCTTCAGTCGTGTTCCACGTCAATCCAAGGACCTGGGTGCCAAAGTAAGACACATTTTCTCGAACTTGGCGAGTGTACTCCCACCCTCTCAAGTCAAACTTGCCATCTGCCATTAACAGGGACGACTCGCGAATAAACTTCTGCATAATATCATCGCCTGTAACACTTGTCACACAGTTGTCTACATAAAAACTCTCCGAAAGCATCAGGATGGTTTCTCTAGAATATGGGACATCTTCCAACTCACTTCTTTTCAATATCATCGTCAGATGGTGCTCTAGGGTAGCCGCCAACAGAAATGGGCTGCTGTTTACACCAAAAACCACTCGGCAATGTCGAAAAATCTTCTCGTTGCCTTCTGCATCTATCCACAAAAATCGTAGGTAATTTCTGTCTGCTTCGTGCACACTAATCTGTAAAAATGCCTTTCTTATGTCAGAAATTATCCCTACTTTGTTAGCTCTAAATCTAAGTAAGATACTAGGAATCTCTTCTATCAAATTCAAGCCCTTCTCTAAGCACTGATTCAAAGAGTTGTCTTTTTCTTTAGCTGAAGCGTCGAACACTGGCCTTATCTTGGTGGTACAATAATCGGCTTCTTTGATAACTGGCCTGTGCGGTAAATAATCCGCTTCGCTGTCTGATCCCCGTTCATAAACCTCTTCTATAATATTCTCGTCCAGCCATTCTTTAAATACTTGGTCGTATGACTCACGAAGGTTTTCAAAATTCAGCCTCCTGATGGTGTTTTCTAGCCTCTTTTTCGCAACGTGGTAGTTGCTTGGTAACGCAGGATGGTCCTCTATCCATGGCAATCTAACCTCGTATCGTCCTTCCAAGTTCAAAGAAACTGTGTCTAGGAAAAAATCTTTGGCGGCCAAAGCCATCTCTTCACGGGTTTTCTGCTGCGCAGGATCGGTGATTCCCAAGGTTTCTAATTCCCACAAGTCAGGCAAAGAGGCGTTCTTCACGAAGAGGGACAAAGCAGTCATGGAGACAGCGTCCGCACTTTCTTGAGGTATTTTCCCCATCAAGGTCCATCCTAATAAGGTTTCCATCGCTGCTAACCCACACGATAATACGTATCTTCTACCTGTATACAACCGTCCAGCTACATCTGATCCAATTAATATTTCAATGGGGGCTGCGTCGGATAGAGTATCAGACAATTGTACATTGAGGTGCATCAGCTCCGTTGTCCAAGGTCCCTCAAAGACATGTGAGACTTGCGTGCAAATAACTTTTTGATCTAGAGCTTCAAAGGTGCAGCTGTATTTACTATGTCGCAATTGAATATCATAGCAATCATGTTGTTGCTGCATCTGACCCCCTCCGAACAATCCATGTACAAGATTTACTTTTCGTTTGGGCGTATAACCTAGACCTCTAGCCGTGGATTTTAAAATGTACGACTTCTGCGATCCTGTATCTATTAACGCGCGTACCGATTTTGAGCCGCCAACGCCTTCAATTTTTATACGTAAAGTCTGTAATAATACCTGCGTACTCGTGCTATTTGAAAGTGTCTCATCAGTCTCGACATTGAGATCACCAGTATTGCCCACGCGTGCGTTTTCCGATTTTGTCCGCAAGTTTTCTGGACACATCAGAACTACGTGCGATTTACTACAAATTACACACATTAATTTCATCCGACAATTGCGCGACAAATGTCCAATTTTCAGACAGCGGAAACAAGCACCCTTATCGCCTAAAATCTTGCGTTTTTCCTCTAAAGGAATTTTTTGCGCTTTGAAGCAGTTAGCGCTATCGTGAAAATTACTACAAAAAACGCATCCTAATTCATTACTGTTATTCGCCAAATCAGTAGCTGTTGGTGGCAAATCAACAGTCCTCCTAACCCTATTCGCAACGGTTTTATTCTGACCAAAATCTCTAGAGTTTCGATGGCCTAAACCAAAACCACCGCTAGCGAAACATGCTGCTCGTTCTCAACTTCATTCTTTAAAAATAACATGAGACTTTTGAGGCGACTCTCCAGGGTGACTTCTTTATCAACATTCTGATCACCTGATCCGATTCTTCCTGAGGAACGTTGCCAAACGCGAAGCAAATCCGGCGGAAAACACGATTCAATCAATGGAAGCAACATGGCCGCGTATTTATCCGAGGTTATGCCAAGTGTTTCTAAAGCCCGTAGTTGAGTTTCTATTTTATCATACAATAGCGAAAGCTCTATCTTATTGCCAGACGTAGCGTTACTTATTATTAATTTTAGCAACTCGCGCACATAAACTTCTATTTGTAGATCGTCCCTGCCAAAACGCGCCTTCAAACAGTCTACGATATTTAGATAGTTACTGCCCGTGGCGGGAAAACTGTCCACTAGTTGCCTAGCCCTGGTGCCCGGAACTGTAGCCTGAATTAAATATTCGACCTTATCACTCAAGTCAATATCGGGGTCATCGTGAACTTTCTTGAACTGCGACCAGAATGGCAACCAGTCTCTAATGTTCCCGTCAAACTTTTTAAACTCTAATACAGGTAATTTGAATTTACGCTTACCTTGCCCGCCGATATTAATGTCTGCTATACCAGATCTCACCTCATCTGCCACTTGCTTCAAAATTTCGTCGCATCTCACACTTAAATCACTCCATTTACGTCCGTAATTGTCACAAGTGTCTAGTTCTACCAATAAATCGTCCTCACTGGCATCCGCTTCCAAAAGCGAATCGAAAATTCGAGTATCTGTTTGCTTAAGATCATCAAATTTTTGCTTTAACATGTCTATGGAGACTTGAACTAACCGCCGTTCTACCGCCGGATTAGACAGCAAATTTTCTAATTCGTTTGCTGCCTTCCTAAATGAAGCGCGCAGAACTTTTCGGTGTGTCTTAGTTTGCTCCATCACAACAAACTCACGAACGTCTATCGAAAAAAGTAATTTAAACGCCGTGAAAGTTTCTCTATTCCGAACAAACTGAGTATCGTTCTAGTTCGAGCACCCTGTATACGTCGCACGAAATTGTTTTCTAATAACCGAACTCAAAAAGTAACCTGTCCTGTCACGGTCGCCACTAAATGTTAGGTCGCGTTTATCTGAAACTACCCGTTTTAGATTACTAACGACGGTTCGAAATAAAAGCCGTATTTCCTAGTTCAAAAAATACAGCTTTATTGATACCTTTAGAGACGGTTTGAAAAATAAACAATTCCGACAAAACAAACTAATCGTATACTTAAAACTGAATTAATAAAATAATTATTGCATGCCCGAATTTAATGTAATGTAAAGCTTATAAAGACCAGAGACCAAAATAAATTCCGTTAGAGTTTACAATCTAGACGCGATCAAGTGTCTCTGCTCTTTTCGAATTACTCGACGATACTGCTAGTCAATTTTGGTCCTAAAACTAGGCATGAAAATAAATGGTAAAATCACACTTGTAACCAAATATAAGATGCAGGTACCCCAGTTGCCTTCGGCCATAAAAAATATAGGGGTACGAGCCGATGACGTTTCTATTGCAGACTTTTGCTTTCGCCCTTCCAATTACTAGTGCGCCTTTAAAATGTATAAGAATATTTATACAGGGCGAAATAAGTAAAATCTAAAACTATCTCTAACACCTATCAATCTTAAAAAGAAAGTATATGATTCCTGCATTCTACCAGTAACAACGTATAGTATGGAAACAGTAACTCTCACGGAGAAAAGTGCAGATAGACTCAGAAGAACATAAAGAGCGATGTAGCATGCCATGTTGCGGATCAGCTTGAGAGATCACATAAGAAATTGTGAGATTCGAGGGAGAACAAAGGTTGTCGATGTCCTCAAGCGAATAGCACAGCAAAAGTGGCGATGGGCAGGTCATGTGACCAGGCAGGATCATATCAATTCCAAATGAACAAGATTGGCGTCCAAGAACATCGAAGAGAAGCGTGGGAAGGCCCACAAAACGATGGCGGGACGACTTCCAAAGGATTGTAGGAAGGGGATGGATGCAGACTGCCCGAGACAGACAAACATGGGGATCATTGGAAGAGGCCAACATTCAGGAGTGGATGAACATAGGCTGATAATAAGAAGAAGAAGAAGAACTCCAATGAGCCTTTTGTTCTCACTTTTGTTACATTTATACAAAATTCTCACTAAGATTGTTACCAATCGACTAAAAAATTAATTCGATGCCTTCCAACCAGTAGAGCAAGCGTGGTTTCGGAAGAGATTCAGCACTACTGGCCACTTACCAATATATAATAAAACATTAATAGTAAAATAGCTGAGTACTCATCCCACTCTCCCTCCACTTGTATTTATAGATTGTCATAAAGCGTTGAATAAAGCTAGAAATGATTCTCGTTACTCAAATCTACTGATACGCCTACATGAAAATGCTGCATTTCACCTTAAAATGAACGAGAACCTAGTAACCGATAGAATTAAGATTAATAGAGATGGGGCCACTGAGACGATAAAGGAAATTGCAAATTCGAATGTGTATATAGGGATTTCGCAAACTCTAAGAAGTAATACATTAATATAGTAATGTATATTCTTATATTATGATTCAGCACAGGAATAATACAATATAACCTGTTTAATACTTAAGCATTTGTAAGCTGTGAATTGGATAATCATCCATAATGTACTAGATGAATTTGTTTAAAGAGTATAGAAGACGCAAGCCGAGAAAAACGGCACAATTTCGAGTCGTTTAAGCAAAAAGCCGTCGTTTGTTTGATTATTCAAATCTCTAGGCGTAAAAGTATATTATGCAGAGGTGCTAATATTTTGTGCTCAAAACAAAACAAATATATAACGGACTGCGGCGTCACAACTTTATAAGAACTTTAGAAAGCTTAAAAACAACTTTTAATACACAAAGTTTTTTAATGAGAGCAAAACTACTCGGAAGAATGGGGACTGAAAAACGACGGAACGACATTGCAAAGCATCAAGGTAGGTGTTGCATTTCTCAATCAATACCACTCTGGGGAAATCACAAAACAGGCTGGCGGATGTCCCTCGTCCCCCTCCCTTCTCTATCCCTGCTGGAAGTCTTCGCTTTATACTATCTTTTTGGTCCCTTTTTAAGGGAATCGGTCAGGCTCACTTACTTTCTAATTAGTCTCTGCAGTCCTGAAAATTGACTCCATTTAATTAAAGTATCCTGAAAGCAATTTTAAAATTCGGGCTAATTCACTTAGTGTGTCAATTTAGTGATTAAAATATATTGAGAATTCAGTCAGCAATTATAGTGTGATAACGTGTGGGAATTTATTTATAAGTAAAATTTAAGACATATTCGGACAATCGTACCGGAAGCTTAAACATCGATTTTAACAATTAATATCAGATTGTTTACAGGTTTATTGATAGTTTTAATTTGGTATTACACGTTTGAGATAAACATTCATAGAAATTAGAAATATGTAAGGGAGAACGGGATAATACCGTGGACCTAAGCGAATTCATTTATGGCCATTCGCACGGCCTCTCTTAACCCAAGATTAAGTTAAGGTGCACCTTATCTGGTGTATTTTTGATGCAAATATACCAGATAAGGCGCACCTTAACTTAATCTTGGATTAAGGGAGGCTGTGCGAATGGCCATTATCAAATATACATTTTTCACAAAGGCCGATTCATACTATAGGTTAAGTCATGGTCTGATCACGTTCTGGTCACAGTTAGATCAAAATATCATTGGAAAGAAATACCGGGTTCTCTTGATTGGCTGGTGATCTGACCTTGCCGTACAATGTGAATAGTGTAATTTATTATACAAGCCATAATATTTGATCTGATTACAATGGGACCCTGATCAAAACGTGACTTGACTAGTATGAATCGGCTTTAAGATGCCAGCGCTTGGTGCGTACATTCTTTAATTCATGATAGCATATAGTCATTTAAAAAAAAATACCATAGATTTTCAAAAACTGCTTCGCCTAGTATTGCCTACACAATATCGCGAACTCGGTGGGGCAATATCCTGCATGTAATTTGTGACTGGAGAGTATAATAAAAACATGCATAATAAACCTTGACAAAACTAATAAAAACTGTTATTTTCCAAATTATTCAAATACATCCATCGCCGTTAGTTGTCCCTCAACCAATACATTTCGAATTAGCCCATATTCCACATTTGCCGCAATAGTACCAATTGCTGTCTTCAGACAGATCTACTTCCAGCTAGGGATTTGTTATTCAACACATTCAAATTCCTCATATTCTCAGCTGACTAACGGCGCTAAAGAAGTTTTGAAATTGGTGTGGCTTTTTTCCGTTTCATCAAGTCTCAAATCACTCCCAACGGAGCTAATTAAGTTTTCGTTTCAAAAAAATGGAATAGTTGAAATTTATTGCGATGTAGCCAATTATTGTATTTGATGTGTTTTTATCGAGTAGCGTTCATTTCTTCTGGTAAAAATTTCTGCAGTATCTACATAAAGTCATTAAAGGTATTTCAACATCTCTAGACGTGTCTCTTAAAGAACGATGATCGACTTTAATGGCTCTAACTGCTAGAAGCATTATGTCAGGTGGAGTGAATACCCTTTGCACTTTTTTATATACGCATATTAGATCTGCAATATGTGATAAAATCTTATGTAATAAAATCTAATAACAAACATGTTTGATTTATTCTTTGAGAAATTAAAGACAATATTGCTTGGCTTTGGGGTAAGTTGGTACGGTACTACCAACCCCGGTAGAAAAAGGTACCATCCAGACCCAATGCTGAATAATTCCTATAAAACTTAACAACTCTTGTTCCAATATGTTAAATGTTTGTTTACATAGATATATATAGAGCCAAATGTCTACATATTAGGCCATGTATATGATTGGAAGCAATCTTTACTCAAGAGATATGTGATGCTGAGTTATATGAAAAGAATAATATTTCCTTATTACTTACCATATTTCTTGCATCGACTAAGCAAATGGTCGATGGTTGGGGACAGGTTGCCGAGTAAGTGTTTAGGAGCGTTTGTGTGAGTTTAAACATAAGTGGTAGATGTGATCCACCCGCATCGCCCGGTGAAATACCACCACATTGGCTTAAGTGGCGTGAAATTACATCTGGTTTATGTTTCGTCACAATGGCTTTGTGATCCGGTTCCCAGGGTGGAAAAGAAAGGAAGAAAGATTGCATGATGGTGCCTCCCAGATTAGAATACTCCGAAGGTAAAATAGCCTCCCATTTAGATCTCCGGGTGAAGGCTGGTCTGAGGGGACCATCAGACCTGAACGTCTCCAGGATAGAAAATAGACTGCGATTGGTCTTCTGTAACATTAGAGGCATCAACACAAATATTATCGGTCCACCAGCACCTAGCATTAAATAAGCCTCATATTTTAGCTCTATCAAAAACGAACATGGAATCAAGCACTACATATCTTCACTTGAATATATCCGGATATGACCTTCACTCCCGATTTCGACATAACTCTGGATTAGCTGTTATTATACGAGACGATTTATGTTGCCAACGTGAAGAAACATACTAACCTACGGATTTCGATGTCATGTGATTCAAGAGGAATATATAGACATGATTGAGCTTTCAGTATCAAAATATTCTGGAAGTAAACTTCTCGGCGATTCGGATAGCCTAGCGCCCGCTAGGTGGCCCTGGGAGCCCTTCATTCCAAAGATACTGAACCAATTTAGAAGAAATTTCTGCAACATAAGAGGCCTAAATACAAAAATAAATTCGGTACACCAGCATCTACAAGCCAATCGACCACACATACCCAGCACTTACAGAAACACAAGTATATTCTACAACAACAACAGTAAAGTACCCCTATCCTGGTTACGACTTACACCCCAGATTTAGACATAAGTTCGGAATATGCCTTTTTGTTCGAAGCGACCTTTCATGGCACCGCGAAGAAACACTCGAACTGAACAACTTTGACGTCATGTGGCACAACTTCACCGCCAAGGGAGTAACCAAGCTTATATGTTGCCTCTATTGCCTCAATACAGGTCGATCACTATCACCCCAATTCAGAAATAATCGTTTTGTGAGACTTCAATGCCCACAATCCCAACTAGCTCAAACATCACAACTGGCTCAAACATCACAACAAGACCGACAACGAAGGTAGAGAAGCTGCAGCGTTTTCCATTAGCTACGGGCTTATTCAGCTTGTAGACGAGCCAACCCGACTCTCAGAGAGAGGCGAATTCGCCGCTCTCCTGGATTTTTTTCTAACCGCCAATCCTGACCAGTAAACAATTACAGTTGGTCCGCAATTGGATACTTCCGACCACAAACTTATTGTTGTGAATTGCCACTTCCACAGAAGGATCCACCATTGCCTCGCAAAATATCGCATTACAATTCTGCAAACTGGGACGATCTAAGGGAGTTCTACCTAGATTTTCCTAGGCTCGATGTCTGCTTTAGAACTAGCGACCCGTCAGTCTGCTGCGAAGAGATTACGCACGTAATCTCCTCAGGAATGGAAGCATACATCCCAAATTCCATCAAGTTACCGTCAACCCTGGTTCGACAGAAGATGCAAGAGAGCTGTAGGTAAGAAACAGTAGTACAGTAGTAGCCTACAAGTACTGGCAGTAAAATCAGACCGCTGAAAATCGAAATTATTTTGTCGAAGCGAGAAACGAATGCAAACGTGTGATCGACGAAACTAAGGACAAACACAATGAAAGGATCAGGAATAAACTTTTGCAATGCCCCAGTGGCTCCAGGAATTCCTGGTCGGTAGCAAAGACAGTAAGTAATAACTTTACAAAGACGTTTCTCCCACCTTTGACAGACGTGGCATCACGGCGACTACAGTCAAGAAAAAAGCAAACATGCTTGTCAAAATGTTTTCATCGCACTCTACCTTAGACGTCCCCCAAAGCAAGGGTCTCCCCACCATATCGAACATCAACACTACCATGGCAGAAGTCAAGTTTCGTCACCGTGACATTCCTTAAAGAACTAGATACGCAAAAGGCATCATGGAATATCGTGTTAAAGAACTGCGCCAACGAACTAACACCCGTTTTTTCAGGCTTTTTTCTCTAAAACGCCCTCAAACTATCTCCCAATTGTCTTGCTTCCAATAATCTTCAAAGTCATGGAACGTGTAGTCAATCAGCAACTACTCAAGTACCTCAAGAACAACAGAATAATCAGCGATAATAAATACGGCTTTCGCAAAGAGAAATCGACAGGAGATATATTGGCCTATGTCACTCATATATGGAGTAGGCCAAGTGAGAACTACGGAGAGTTTCGAGCGATTGCATTGGATATTTCGAAGGCATTCGACAGAGTTTGGCATGACGGACTGGTCAACCAACTGCCGTCCTTCGGACTGCCAGCTTCTCTCTCCAGCTGGCTTGCCAGGTTCCTTAAGAACCGATCTCTGCAAGTTGCAGTTGATGAACACATCTCAGACACATTCACCATTAACGCGGGCGTGCCTCAGGGCGCTATACTTTCACCAACTCTGTTCCTCATCTATATTAATGACCTGCTGAACGAAACGAATAATCCTGTTTACAGTTTTGCAGATGACAGTACCCTTGTCTCCCAATTTAGATCAGAAAAACCTTTACCAGCGACTGAGACTCATCACCGCAGACAGGAGGAGATTACAGCAATTAATCAAGACCTGGAGAGAGTTCAAACTTGGGGCAACAGAAATTTGGTCCAGTTCAATGCAGCAAATACCCAAACAGCCACGTTTACAAAGAGGGCCAATACGGCGGGCCCTGACATCATTATGGCATGATCGACCATTTCTTCATCCTCGTCAAACGGACTGCTTGGTGTTTCGGTCCACAGCAATATGTCCTGCTATGACCACGTTGGTAACATCGCAAAATCAGCTTCCCAGAAGGTTGGTGTGCTATTTCGCAACAAAAAACTGTATAAACCACAGCAGTTGGTCTTGCTCTACAAAGCGCAAATAAGACCGTGCTTAGAATATTGGTCACATATCTGGGGTGCCGCACCTAAAGCTGCTGGATTCCATTCAGAAGAGAGCTGTGCGTCTTGTCGGCGACCCGGAGTTGACCTGGAATCTGGATAGTCTGGAACACAGCAGACATGTGGCTGATATGTCAGTGTTTTACAAAATATGGCCCGCCTCATCCCGCCCTGGCAACGCCTGTCAGACAGTCACGACAGACGGCACGAACGCACTAGTTCGTGGTACAACTGGAAACACCTAGTACATCGCTTTACAAGAATTCCTTCTCTGGCGCACTGCATCACTGTGGAACGCCCTCCCAGGACATTTTTCCCCCTAATTACAACCTATAAATATTCAAGAACCGTGTCAATCAACATCTTCGCACACACACACACACCGCTTTTCTCAAATCTGAACAATTAAATCGACTTTCTGCAGATCAACTATCCAACAGCAGAAACTGTCATAGTAGGGGACTTCAACGTACATAACATCGACTGGTTGAAACACTCCAACAAAAACGACGATGAAGGACGAGAAGCCAAGTCTTTTGCTATAAGTCACGGACTGACTCAGCTGGTTGACGGACCTACCAGAATCCCTGAGCGTCAAAACGACGTTGCTAGCCTCCTGGATCTATTCTTAACTGTAGTGTCCCTAAGTAATAAGTAAAGTTACAAACAAGGGCTACAGGAGACACGCCCCTACGGAGATCGGCGACCGAGGCTATGTATAACGGCAAGGGTGTGGTTTCTGTTGTTAGCTATGTTCAGCTCTGAAATAAAAGTTTGAAAAGTTTAAGTTGTACGTTATTCCCTTTGTGATATATATTATCAGCAACTAATCATGTCCTCTACACCGTAACTGACCAAGCCGTTGGGCTTATCAGACCACAATCATATCTCCGCACCCTGTGAACTTACTATCAAAATACAGGAGCCACAGGCACCCCGAAAGGTTTGGCACTACAAATCTGCAAAATGGCGTGATCTTCGCGAGTTTTATCTTTCTTTAAATTAAAACATTCCTGAATCTGCTGATGAGATAACTCAAGTTATCCTAGCTGGCATGGAAGCTTTCATCCTCTCTTCTATGTAACGTATCTCAAACATGGTTTGGGAAAAATTGCTCAAGAGTAATACCGCCCTTTGAATAAGGAAGAGAAAGGAAGGAGCATATCAGCCATTTGACACATGATTAAGGAGACGAAGTCGGCTATACTGAAGAACCTTATATGATTCATTCTATTGTTGACATTTAGGTACTTTGAAGGTTTTTGTGATTTTTCTTGCTTTTAATTGCATTTTGATTTAGCTTAGGACAATTAATTTGTGTGTTTGATTAGTTGATAGTGTTTAATTACTTACTGCTAGGTGTTCATTACAGACAAAAACCTAATATTTAAGATCATGGTTAGTTGTGCTGCTTGTGGCTGCACATAAAAGGATGTCTTAACAAATCCCATATTTTTATCTTGTAAAGTAACAAAGATATCACAATATACGTCCGTGACCCTTTTTCGTTAGCAATCGCCGTGACGCGACCTTCAAATTTTACTCCCGGCGGTCGTTAAGAAGTTTCGCTTCAACAAAATAACTAGGATGCCAAACATTTTTCAAACCAATCGTTTGGTGTTACGCCACTGGTTATCTGAGCCGCCATATGCAAGAACTTTCCCGGACAACTGTCAAAATGATAAATGCTCTTCATTTCGCTTCTTTATTCAAAGATACCGCCTACCGCAAATGGCGCCGAGATCCGACAGCCCAAAATTGAAATATATTCATCACGACTAGAACCAGTGTAAGCGGACCATTGACGAGAGCAATGATGGATATAAGAGCATATCAAGAACAAGCTTCTCAACTGTCCTAACGGATCAAGATCCTACCAAAGCTGTCAATCAGGGTTTCTCGAAGACTTCAATCCCACCACTGACTGAAGATGATGCATGATGGCTCGATAGCGGAAACGGCCAAAGAAAATGCGAACATTCTTGCCGAAATATTTGCATCAAATTCTACCTTAAATCATCAAGGAAAGACTCCCCAACTATCCCGGGAGTGAATTCCTCAATGCCAGGTCTGATATTTCGTCAACGCAAAGTGAAACGAATACTCAAACGCCAAGAAAGGCCACAGGACCGGATGGCGTTCCAGCAATAGTGCTGAAGAAATGTGCTGCTGAACTAACACCTCCACTGTGTATGCTTTTCTCCCTCTAATACAGAAGTGCATGCTTTCCTTCTAGCTGGAAATGGGCTCAAGTACAACCAATCCAGAAGAGCGATTTCAAATGAAATAACTACCGTCCAACTGCCATATCCGATCCGATCAGGTCCAAAGTCATTGAGAAACTGATCAACGAACAGCTCTTCTCTCGAATCGGCAGACATCATAAGCGATCGCCGGAATGGCTTCCGCAAGCACAGATCAACAGAAAATCTCCTGACTTACGTGACCTAACTGTGGACCAAAGCCATCGAGAGCTACGGCGAATCTCGTGCAGTGGCTCTCGACATATCCAAATCATTTGATATGGTATGACATGACGGATTGTTAAGCAAATTGACAGCATGCGGACTACCACCAGCACTGCATGTATGGCTTTCCAATTTCTTTAGGGATCGAAGCATCCGAGTTGGTATTGATGGACATCTCTCGCAAGAATTTAAACTCAATGCCCCAGTTTCTCAAGGGTGTATATTATCTCCCACACTGTTCCTGATCTATAACAACGATCTCATAGACAGTACAAACAATTCTATTTACAGCTTTGCAGACGCCAGTACACTTATATCATCATTCATGTTGCGGACTCCAATTACCGCTGCTCGTTCACAACGCTAGCGAGAAAATCAGATTGCTGCCATCATTGACGATATGAACGCCATCGTGGAATGGGGTGAGGAAAATAATATCCAGTGTAACGCAGGAAAGACTCAAGCAGCTGTCTTCTCAAAAAAAAAGCAAACACCCCAGGACCTGACTTATCAATGACAGGGCGAACACTGACTCTGGCGTCATCATAAGCTTGCTGGGCATCAACGTAGAAAACAACATACCTTGGCGTAATCAGGTCGCCAGCATCGCCAATGTAGCAGCACAAAAGCTAGGAGCACTCTATAGAACAAAGAGCTATATACATCTTATAAGCTCTTATTGCTCTATAAGGCCCAGATAAGACCATCTCTGGAATACGGTTCCCATGAGTGGAGCTCGGTACCCGAACACTTGCTTAAGATATTGGACTCCATACAGAGGAGAGCAGTCCGCCTTGCGGATGACACAGGTTGACTAAAGACCTTGATAGCCTTGAACATCGAAGAAAAGTTGCGGACCTATTTCTTTACTATCGATACTACTACGGAAGGTGTTCAAGCGAGCTGGCACTTATGATTCCACCCAGAGTTTTGCCAAAGAGAAACACCCATCAGACACAAGTACCAACGTACGATTCAGTTGCGAACACCTAGGATGTCCCTGTTGCGGGACTCCTTTGTCTGGAAAACTTCCTGGCTCTGGAATGGACTACCGAATAACGTCTTTCCCGAAAACTACAACCTACAGCGCTTTAAGCCCAACGTTCACCATCTTCTTCGCACACGCACCGCTCGTTGTGTCGCATAGGATGTTTGTATTAAACATAAAAAAAAGATATATTTTGCATTAAATGTAGGTGCTATTTTCGCAAAAGCAATTGTTTTGACTTATTTATATATGAATTTTAATTTATCGTGTCTTGAAACACACCGAAATCATGTTTATTTTCTTGAAACGAATAATGTTGGTAAGATAGGCTGCTTAAGTGGTCCTAGCATGGTCCACGGAATATATTAAGACCAGATTTAAAGTTGAGCTGACATGGGGGCGCATAATGCGCGTAAAAACTGCTCCCACATACCAAATATGTCAAAGTTCCAAAATGGACACCGCAAAGGCTTTGCGAAGATAAAATTTTACTAACTTAGAGGCTCAAGAGATTAGTACCTAGGACTCAATCGGGAAGAAAATGAAGAACTTTTTAAAACTTATTTTAGGTATTAACCAGAAGAGATATTCTCAGAATGTCATACAGATTGAGAAATGAGATAGACAATCAGTTTTCAAATAATATCGCGGCGTGAACTTGGATGGATGAATATTTACAACGACACAGAAATGTATTTATTTATTACAAAAACCAACGGGAACGTCCTACGCTAGAACAATAGGATTTAATTTAAAAAAATGCGAAAAGCTAAATAGTTTTCTTAACTCCAGCGGAGCGTGATTGATTCGTTACTTTCATCGCAGCGACGAGGGCTGAGGGTGGGCATATCCGTCCCACGCTGATTTTTCTAAAAGAAAAATGTTAACTATCAGTTAATGCGTGGTGCTTCCCTTGGATCAATTTACACAGTTCATGAAAACAGGTGAGTTCAACAAAGCGTGTACACAAATTGAACGAGAATTGAAAAACGTACATAAGAATCTTAAGTTCTCTTAGTTTGTGATGACCAATATAGCCACACAATTGACATATTATATGCCTATGGTTTCAACCACTTGAAATGCATTTTTCCGTGTGTTTCAAACCACAACTTAATTTAAAAAATAGGTTCTATTTTACAGCACGTTTGTTACTATTAAAGCAGCTATCGCATGTTTAATAAAAAATAATAATAAAGATAATAATAATAATAATAATAATAATAATAATAATAATATAGTTGTGGTGGATAAAGGAGTCAACTCGATCCTTCTAATAGACATCGCGATACCAAATAACAACAACGTATTAAGTAAGTATCAGGAGAAGGTAAGTAAATATGCAGATCTAGCTTTCGAGATCCGACAAATGTGGCATGCAAATAGGGTCGAAGTCGTTCCAGTTATATTATCATCTACAGGGCTTATACCGAAATCACTGGAAACTAGCCTTCTGAAACTGGGACTGCACAGGAACACCTACATCGACCTCCAGAAAGCGGTCATTCTGAACACTTGCCGCACCGTGAGACAATTTTTACAGGTATGACGACCGAGCCCAACCCTTCTGATACTTGTATCCGGGGGTGGGTGAATTTTATCCAGCCAATTGGCTGAGATAGTGTGTGTCCACAATAATAATAATAATAATAATAATAATAAGATGCTTTATTGTGAAAAACTTTCACAATTTGTAGACAAAGCTTGAGCTAGAGTATAAAACATATAAAAAAAAATAGAAATATACAGTGAAAACAAAAAGAAAAACCTAACCATACAACACTTTATACAATATTTGTCCAAATTGCAAGTGGTCAAAATATTATATAAAATATTAAATATCAAAATAATTACCACTTAAACAGTGTGTAAGATGCTGAAAAATATGTATTAATAAAAAAAGGTTCACTGCGTATAAGGCTCTCTCCAGTAAGTATGATCTCAAAGCTCTGCGAAATGAGGGAAAAGATGTTATTGACTTCATTTCAATTGGCAGATAATTGTGCATTTTTTGCATTGTACAGTATAGAGCTTTTAACTAACTCTGAGCGTGGGGTTGGCAGATAAAGATCATACTCCGTATTCCTAAGTAGATAGTTGTGAGATGGTCTTTCTGGAATAGCAGATACGTGATTGCGGATTAAGCAAACGGATTCAAATATGAATATGGAAGGAAGAGTTAATATTTTAAATCTTTTTAAAAAATTCTGGCAGTGAGTTCTATTGTTTAGTTTCAGTGAGTATCGACAGCTCTCTATTGTAGTTTGAAAATACGCTCAAATTGAGTCGTACAACACAAGCAAGCAAGCATCATCTTTATTTGATCATTACTGTTTTACAAAAAATGGTTAAACTAACAACACTATCCTACGAGGCGGAGTTCCTACAAGCTAGCCGAGTTTTAAACTCGCTAGCCACTCCACACTCGCTCTGCACGCAGGCAGACAGCTTACGCTAGTATAACCTAACTACATATTCGTATTCACATTATTTAGGCCTAAGCCTTTCAATGGTATTTACAAGTTTCCGTTCCTCTACGAGTGCTAGTAAATGAATACTGTGATTGACTTAAGGCTTAACTATTGCGGCATTGAATCCAGGAAAAACTGTCTGAAAAAACCTGGTTTTATATAGACTACACAACATTTACTATTTACATTATATACATTGAGATGTGGCATGATATTAGGAGCACATAAGGTGATCTTGTATATATATATATATATACCAGCCACATGTTATAGGCTCCGCCCACTACCCAGTGGGTGGGGCGATATGAAAGAACCGTGGTTCTTTTACATCGAGAAAGTTTTAATGCTATACAATACATATTTACAGGATTTTTATAAATAATTTCGGTATAATAAATGAAATTTTATCATTGAACATTGCAATATTTATATCTATTAAAAATCATAGTTTTCAATTTCATTGGTATAAAAGTTTAAGGTAGTTTGGAATATTGCTTTCTTATCTCCTTGACAGGATATGAGAAGGTCTGCGAAATGCTCTAATGCTAAGATCAATTGTGAAATATTTACAAGTGAATTTATTTTCTCCGTTACCTCTCGGAGTTTATTGAAATCGTTTATATTAGTTTGAGGCGTCGGCTGTTTACTTACATTTCTATTTTTGTTAACTATATTTACACTGTCGTTTATCACGTTATGTCTATTTACATTGTCTGTTTTTAGGGGTGGGTATTCTGTATTGTTGGGGTCAGCTCTGGCTCCGATTAGGGGATTCCTCCAGGCGGGTTTGATAGGTTGCGGGGCTGGTTTGTACATCCTTTTTGGTGTTTGTTGTTGTCTCGTTTGGGGCTGTTTCAGTTGGCCTACTTTAAACAAGTAGACCGGGCAGCCAACATCTGTCGAACGATGCTCGCCGCCACAGTTTGTACATTTTAGTATAGCTTCATTACACTCCGTAACAACACGTACCCTGGAATGGAAAGGCGCATCGGAGGCTCTTCTAGCAGTTGACAAGTTATGCTCCATGGAAACAGTTCTTAGTGCAAAACAGGCAGAACTTAATTTTTTTGATACGGCAAGTCCCACTTTAAATGGTTGTCCACAACAAGCCCCAAGAATTTCACACATTTAACGACGTCAATAGTGATGTTATTAAGTACAAATGATTTCAACGTATTTTCATATGACAAAACTTTAGTTTTAGAAACAGGAGATTAGAATCGCACCATGATTTTATGACGATTAAGTCACTAGATATAGTTCTGTGAAGCGCCGCAATATCCGGGTTGCTTCAAGTGAAACTAGTATCGTTCGCAAAGAGACAGACTTTACCGCTAATGTCCAGACAAGCAATGTCGTTAATAAACAGCAGAAACAAAATAGGGCCCAGTACTAAACCCTGGGGTACTCCACAATCTATTGGCTTGCAAGAAGACATCGACGTATCAACACTCACAAGCTGACTTCTGTTGTTAAGATATGACTTAAACCATTCGAGAGGCACTCCTCTGAATCCGTAGTGCTGCAATTTGTTAATTAAGATATTATGATTTACATAATCGAAAGCATTAGAGAAATCACAGTAAATTGTTGCTGTAGAGTGATGGTTGTTCCGGTTGGAGTATAATTAAAGAGGGAAAACATAGCATCATTTGTGCATTTGTTACTTAAAAGTTCAAATTGACGGATAGTAAGTATTTTATACTTAGATAGGACATTATCAAAGGTCATTGAAAGATTGATTAAAAAAGGCTTCTTATCGCCTTTCTTAATCAATCTTTCAATGATCTTTGATAATGTGGGAAGGAGTGCAATTGGGCGATAGTTCGAAGCTTGGTCTTTATCTCCTTCTTTAGGCAAAGAAATAATTATTGCCGTCTTAAGATAGTTTGGAAAAACCCCATTTTGGAATGACTTGTTAATTAAAGTTGTAAGATGGTTTAATGTGCATTCCGGCTGGTTTGAGAACATTTTCAGAGTAAGCCCATCAGTCCCAGATGAGGATTTGTTTTTAATGTCTTTAATTGTACTGCGAAGCTCAGCAAATGCTGCAGGTGTAAGCCGAAGAATCTGTGTAAATTCACATTTGCATTAGAGAGATAGAAGTGGATCATGAGAAGGAGTTGTGGTGTTCATTAAATCTTTAGCCATATTTACAAAGTAATTGCTTAGGTTCTCAGGTAAATTAGCGATTGTGCTAGACAAATAGGTCTTATTTCTTAAGTCATGCACAATAGACCATGATTCAGTTATATTTGGCTGAATATATGCATGTCAGCGTCAGGTGTTCTGCAAATACAAAGAAGATCAAGGTCATAAGCATTATGATAGACGATGGAAAATTGAAATACTTTCTCAGACAGTAAATTATCGAACTTAGTCACTGCCGAAAAGCCGTTGTTAGTGTCTTATATCATAGTACCTCCATGAGATAAATTACTTTTATTAAATCTAGTTACTGTTAGAATCATTTTTGGCAAGCACAAGCTCATCAATACTTAACCAATGTTCAGTTATGGCAATGATTTCTGGAAAATTAAGTTCTAATAAAAGAAATAATTCATCTATTTTGTGTCTTAAGGACTGGATATGAATAAGAAGAACACTAAGCTTACACAGTAAAAAATTAAACGGTAATTTTTCGGTAAAAAGTTGGTGCGACTGTGTTTGTTACACAATAAATGAACCGAAAAAATACCTTTATATTGATTTTTCACTTAATTCTGTAAAAGTACGTTGAAAATGAGGAAAATTACAGTGGAATATTTCTATATAAAATTTCGTAAAAAGGGAGATTTGTACGGTATTTTTACAGTGCTTCCGAAAATTAACACAATACAATTTCAGGTAATGTGATGGATAATTTCAGTTGGTAGTTAAATTTGGTTTAAATTGTTATAGAGCCACTTCGGCCCAGGCTCAAGGATGTAAACTGCACAAGTGCAAGTTTAGTGACCCTAATGAAATGTGTACCTAATTTCTTCGATTCGATATCTAGTCGGATATCGTTTTCAAGAAAAGCAAAAAACTAAAAATGAAAATGGTTGCTTTTCTTGAAAACGATATCCGACTAGATATCGAATCGAAGAAATTAGGTACACATTTCATTAGGGTCACTAAACTTGCACTTGTGCAGTTTACATCCTTAAGCCTGGGCCGAAGTGGCTCTATAACAATTCAAACCAAATTTAATCATTTGTGGAGCCAAAGGCAATCAATTCCAGGGTAAGAATGAATCCTCCACAACAATATAGAACATATTTACTTCAGTTGGTAGGTTGGTACACTTGAAAATTAGGAAAATTACAGTGGAATATTAAAATTGCATACAACATATTTTTTTAAATATTTATTTTTATTGAATAAAGGTACATATACAGGGTGGCCAAAAAAGGAAAGATTGCAACAAATCGAATACTTTTTTTATGTATCATTTCCCATAAAATTTTATTTTTGATAAAAGTTGATACTTAATACAAAACATCAAGAGTAAGTTACTATTATTATATAACTTTCAAAATATAAAAATATGAAAATATTTTATTAACAAAAGTTTTTAAGAATCTTATTATAGGTATAAAATTAAATTAAAAACATATAAAAAATAATATTTTCTAATTTCTTCGAAATTATACCCCCTCAAGTTTTCAACATTATAAAAACTATTGTATATATAGCATTTTAGTCATATTCTTCATAGATACACTATTTTATTTAAATCAATTTTATGCATAGGTATACAGTGTGGTCCACTAAGTATAAGTGTGCAACAAATAAGAAACTTTTTTATTATTGATTTCCCCGAAAAATTTCCTCCTGATAAAAGTTAGTGCGTGAAGAAAAATTAATTTCACTATTATCAGATTTAATTGAAATGTACATGGAGATCAAAAAGGAAGAAAATGTGACAATTCAAAATTGAAAATACTGAAATCAAATTTGTTGAAACCGCAGATTTAAAGAGCATAAAAACAAATTCAAGAAAGTTTAGTAACATTTTTCTATACAATGTGTGGCTACTGAAAACATTAGACTCAAAAATCGGAATTTTTCGCTACAAATTAGGAAAATCAGAAATTTTAGATTTTTGCGTCTATTTTTCGATTTTTGAATCTAATTTTCTCAGCAACAATATCTCGTAGGGGAAAATATTATATTTTTTTGCTTTTACTTTCATGTCGCTTAAATCTACCGCTCGATCTACCGTTTCAAAAATTTCGATTTCAGATATTTTCCATTTTGAACTTTCACATTTTCTTACTTTCTGATCTCCCTGTACATTTCAATTAAAATCTGAGGATAGCGAAATTCACTTTTCTTTACGCACTAACCCTTATCAAGATGGAAAATTTCTGAAAAATCAACAATGACAACGTTTTCCACTTGGTTTCCCATAAGTATTTCATACTTTTTTTAAAACAAAATAAAATCTAACATATTTCCATATTAAAATATTACATCAAATATTATATAAAATAATATTTTAAGAGGTTTTGTATTAAGTACTAACTTTTATCAAGAATTAAACACCAACATCTACAAGCAAACAGACCACACATATTAGCCCTTACAGAAACACAAGTATGTTCTACAACAACAACAGTGAACTACCTCTATCCTGGTTACGACTTACATACCCGATTTAGATATAAGTTCGGAATATGCCTTTTTGTCCGAAGCGAGCTTTCATGTCACCGCGAGGAAACACTCGAACCGAACAACCTTGACGTAATGTGGCTCAAGTTCACCGCCAAGGGATTAACCAAGTTTATATGTTGTCTCTATCGCCCTCCGAGCGATAGAGCCCACCAAAGCTTTTTCTCAACACTAGCTACCACTTTTGACTCAATACAGGACGATCACCCCAGTTCAGAAATAATCGTTCTGGGAGACTTCAATGCCCACAACACCAACTGGCTCAAACATCACAACAAGACCGACAACGAAGGTAGAGAAGCTGAAGCATTTGCCATCAGCTGCGGGCTTACTCAACTTGTAGACGAACCAACTCGAATCTCAGAGAGGGGCGAATTCGCCGCCCTCCTGGATCTTGTTCTGACCACCAATCCTGACCAGTACAAGGTTACAGTTGGTCCGCCATTAAGTACCTCCGACCACAAACTTATTACAACGGTTTGTGAATTGCCACTCATACAGACTGCTGCGAAGAGATCATGCAAGTAATCTCCTCAGGAATGGAAGCATACATCCCAAATTCCATCAAGTTACCATTAAAAGAAAAGGCCTGGTTCGACAAAAGATGCGAAAGAGCTGTAGGAAGGAAACAGCAAGCCTATAAGTACTGGCAGCAAAATCAGACCGCTGAAAATCGCAATTATTTTATCGAAGCGAGAAACGAGTGCAAGCGTGTGATCGACGAAACTAAGGACAAACACAATCAAAGGATCAGGAATAAACTTTTGCAATGCCCCAGTGGTTCCATGAATTTCTGGTCGGTAGCAAAGGCAGTAAGTAACAACTTTACAAAAACGTCTCTCCCACCTTTGACGGACGAACGTGGCATCACGGCGACTACAGCCAAGGAAAAAGCAAACATGCTCGCCAAAATGTTTTCATCGCACTCTACCTTAGACGTGCCCCAAGGCAAGACTCTCCCCACTATACCGAACATCAACACCACCATGGCAGAAGTCAAGTTTTCTCATCGTGATATTCGCAAAATCCTTAAAGAACTAGATACGCAAAAGGCATCAGGACCGGACGGAATACCTGCCATCGTGCTAAAGAACTGCGCCAACGAACTAACACCCGTTTTTTCCAGGTTTTTTTCTCTTTCTTACAGAAAAGGGATTTACCCATCCTCTTGGAAAATCGCTCGAGTGCAACCTGTTCCAAAAAAAAGGCAAGAAAACCACGCCCTCAAACTATCGCCCAATTGCCTTGCTTCCAATAATCTCCAAAGTCATGGAACGTGTAGTCAACCAGCAACTACTCAAGTACCTCGAGAGCAACAGAATAATCAGCGATAATCAATACGGCTTTCGCAAAGAGAGATCGACAGGAGATATATTGGCCTATCTCACTCATATATGCATTCGACAGAGTTTGGCATAACGGACTGCTCAACAAACTGCCGTCCTTGGGACTGCCCGCCTCTCTCTGCAGCTGGCTGGCCAGTTTCCTTAAGAACCGATCCCTACACGTTTCAGTCGATGGACACATCTCGGACACACTCACCATCAACGCGGGCGTGCCTCAGGGCGCAATACTTTCACCAACTCTGTTCCTCATCTATATTAATGACCTGCTGATCGAAACGAATAATCCTGTTTACAGTTTTGCAGATGACAGTACCCTTGTCTCCAACTTTAGATCAGAAAAACCCTTACCAGTGACTGAGACTCATCACCGCAGACAGGAGCAGATTACAGCAATTAATCAAGACCTGGAGAAAGTTCAAACTTGGGGCGATCGAAATCTGGTCCAGTTCAATGCAGCATAGACCCAAGCAGCAACGTTTACTAAGAGGGCCAATACAGCGGGCCCTGACATCATTATGGCAGGATCGACCATTCCTTCATCCTCGTCAATCGGGCTGCTGGGTGTCTCGGTCAACAGCAATATGTCATGGCATGACCATGTTGCTAACATCGCAAAATCAGCCTCCCAGAAGCTTGGTGCGCTATTTCGCAACAAAAAACTCTATACACCGCAGCAGTTGCTCTTGCTGTACAAAGCGCAAATAAGACCGTGCTTAGAATATTGCTCACATATCTGGGGTGCCGCACCAAAGCATACCCTAAAGCTGCTGGATTCCATTCAGAAGAGGGCTGTGCGTCTCGTCGGCGATTCGTAGTTGACCCGAAATCTGGATAATCTGGAGCATCGCAGACATGTGGCCGAGATGTCTCTGTTTTACAGATACTTTCACGGCAGATGTTCCCAGGATTTGGCCCGCATAATCCCGCCCCTGGCAACTCCTGTCAGAGAGTCCCGACAGACGGCAGGAGCGCACCAGTTCGTCGTACAACTAGAAACACCTAGAAAATCGCTTTACCAGAACTCCTTTGTCTGGCGCACTGAATCACTGTGGAACTCGCTTCCAGGACATCTGTTTTCCACTAATTACAACCTACAAATATTCAAGAACCGTGTCAATCAACATCTTCACACACACATCGCTCGTCGAGCGCCATAGGATCTCCCTTTAGTGTGTGTGCCACTGCCATAAAAAAAATCGAACTAGTTTCAATAAATGATATGTCACAAACATATGACATTCACATCTACACGAACGGATCAAAAAGAACCTCAGAAGCTGGCGCAGGGGTTTATATACCCAAGCTCGACATACAAAACCACTAGGTAATCTCAGCATCATATTCCAAGCTGAACTGTGTGGCTTAATGATGGGTGCTGGAAAAGTGACTTAGAAGCAAATTCCAAACAAAGATATACTGTTCGTCATGGAGAGCAAGAAAATTGTATAAACACTCAACAAAATGGAGACCAGAAGCTTGATGATTAAGGAGTGCATAAAATCACTAAACCAATTATCTGCAGAAAACAGAGTAATCATCGCCTGGAAAAAAAGTGCACAACGGAGACCTACACTCTTGCCAAGAAAGCGTCTCGTAAAAAACCAATTGGTCCAGAACCAATACTACCACTCACCATGGACACTGTTCGCGAACAAATTAACAAAAACAGCAATTCGAGAATGGAACACCAGGCGGAAAACGGCAGAAGGGCTCCGCCACCCCAAAGCAACACTAACAGGTCCTGGTAAATGCAAAACTATATATTTTCTAAAACTATAAAGGAAACACTTGAAAATAATGACAGAAATACTTACCGGTCATTGCAGACTAAATGACCATCTGCACACGATAGGTGTCGTTGACGAAAGATAATGGCAAACGATGGCCGACATAAAGGGACGCGATCCAAACCGCATACTAAGCTACATACATACCGTAGGACTGCTGGATTTGTAAAACCTTTCTGAGGGCACAAGTGGCCTAAGTGCGCAATTGGCTGCATATTTATGCCTCACCACCCCCTTCCTGATCCGTAACAAGCTAATCACCTGTACAGCTATCTTCTTCTAGTTGAGTCTGAGTAGGTCCTTCAACTCCCTGACACTAAACCTGGTCATAAAACCACATACATTTTCTCAAGTTCAATTACTTACAGGTATTTAGGGTGCTTAAGTGGTAACGGTTCAGAGTAGAGTAGAGTAGAAGGAGGTAAAGTCAACGCCACGCCATGTTTTTGAAGAGGAAATAAGTCCTTAAAGCAGGCTCTGGCCGAACTGCTGCAATCCACGCGTTTTGCTGTGTACTGGAACTACTATAAATTTGCGACATGTAATTTCATTCCATTCTTCTGGCAACACGAGCCTTTCCCGTTTCCTTTTCTCCATTTCGATCAATCCGAAGCGGCGGTCGCAAGGAAGGACACTATGTCCTGATTTTGAATATCTGTGTATAATTTTAGCAAATCTTTTAGTAAGTGTGTAAAGATACTGAGCCATGATTTGGTTTTAATTTTGTGAGCTGCAGTTATCAGAATATAGTTATAATTTTGACTCGCGTCTACCTACAGGATATTTCCGACCTTCGGACCTGCGCATTTGGCTGTAGTCCGGTGTTGTCGTTCTAATATTTCACCTTATGCATGTCCCTCCGCTCGCTCCGGGGGCGCAACCAAACCAAACTAACCCAAGGCAATGCCTAAAATAAAAAAAAAACAACTTTGAAAAATATATGAATTAGCAGGTACGCATGCGTGAAGGCCCCAAATTGCTGTAGGCAGATGCGAATATAATTTTGTCACTCTTGATGATATAAAATGTTCGAGAAGATAATGGTAAAAGCTTACATCATTAGCTCCTTTCTTGGCTATGGTTTCATTGTACATGAAAAAATACGATTTTCTAGAACTTGCTGCAAAGACACAAAAGTTGTATTCCCACAGTTGCAGTTAAAAAAAAAAACATCTCCACTAGGCATATTCTGTTGATAATCAAATGCTAACAGCTCCAGGTTGCACCCTCGCTTAACTCGCTCCAGGGGCGCAACCAACAAAAACTAACAAAAACTAACACACCACATGAAAAGCAGTTAATGTACATTTATGTTACAGGCGCCCTATGGTGAGGGTCGGCGAGGAGCTAACGCGGGCGCTGTTACTGTATATGCGGCCGAGCCTCGGTGACGGTTCACGTCTTGCACGTGCTGCATCAAAGCCGTTAAAATATTAATTATTCATTCGGTGCAAAAAAGAGGCAGCTCAGGAGCTGTCCTCTTTTTGCACCGAATGCAATAAGGAGAGCCATCTGTGTATTCATTATATCCCCCTTACGAGCTAGGGTAGCTGCCTCGTTTTTGCACCAATCGATAGAGCGCCTTTGAGTTACGGTATATCGATTTAAAACGAAAAAAATCGTAAAAATATGGAGCTAGTTAAGTCACCACAACCTGTGGGAATCGGCCATTCAGCATGAAACCGAGCCCGTGTGACTGCCCACTCAGCAGATGCACCGATGGGAACTAGATTTAAGCAATGTAATGTAATTTACCTCCTAAGATAAATTTTATGTATGATCATTCTCTATTTAGCTATCGTCAAGTAAAGTCAAACTGTAGTTAGCTCCTAATAAATAATTTTTAAAAAGAGATTTTTGAAAGTTAAATACTTAAGTGGCGCAGTCGGTAGGATTGTGCGGTAGTGTTCATCAGAAAACGACCAGAATCTTCAGGCCAGATCCACTACTTGGGTTATCCAGCCCTTCAGCGCAATCAAAGGGACGAAGCTACAGCAGACCAGACAAACCAGCGAGAGAATCGGGAAGGAAGCGGAGACTACAGCAAACTGTAAGTGCCATTCCTTTCGTTCCCTTTTGACCCTCTGTATAAGGTACTCGGAAGGTATAGATAAGCAATTTAATTTTAATTTCAGTCTATTGGAGACAAATTTTCGCAGTCTATTGAAGACAATTAGGTTAGTGAATTAATCAATCAAAGAATTTTATTTTTATTTCTCAATCGAAATAAACGAAAAATAATAATTATTAAATTAAAGAAAAAAGAATAATTTTATGAACGAATTAGACGATCTCGTAGAGAAGCTAAATTCGTTAAGTTTCAAGAAAAACAGTACTGCAAGTACAATATTAGAATCAAGTAGTAATAGTACCGTAGGTACAGCGATTATAGACGAAATTATATCTAGTACTGCAAGCACAGATATAATTGGCAGCATGCCTAACGGAAACGAAGATAATCAAGTTAGAAATAATATGAATTGGAATCTTTTTAAATCCAAATTAGATAATATTAAGCCCTACGATGGCGATAGTAATACTTTAAACAAATTTATTTTAAAATGCGAGAACTTAATAAGATGTAAATATGTTCTATATTGTTGTGGAGGATTCATTCTTTCCCTGGAACTGATTGCCTTTGGCTCCACAAATGATTAAATTTGGTTTGAATTGTTATAGAGCCACTTCGGCCCAGGCTCAAGGATGTAAACTGCACAAGTGCAAGTTTAGTGACCCTAATGAAATGTGTACCTAATTTCTTCGATTCGATATCTAGTCGGATATCGTTTTCAAGAAAAGCAACCATTTTCATTTTTAGTTTTTTGCTTTTCTTGAAAACGATATCCGACTAGATATCGAATCGAAGAAATTAGGTACACATTTCATTAGGGTCACTAAACTTGCACTTGTGCAGTTTACATCCTTGAGCCTGGGCCGAAGTGGCTCTATAACAATTCAAACCAAATTTAATCATTTGTGGAGCCAAAGGCAATCAGTTCCAGGGTAAGAACTTAATAAGATCTTATGCCGTATTAAACGATGATGAATTGAATCAGCATATTTTTGACTGTTTTCAGGAAAAACTAATCGGAAAAGCCGAAATTTTAGTAGGAAATATATCCGAATTAACAAATTGGAATGATTTAAAATTAGCTTTAATACAATGTTTTGCTGATAGGAGAGATTTAGATTGTTTAGTACAAGAATTAACGCGAACGAGACCCTACAAGGGAGAACATTTATTAAATTTTGGTAGTAGGTTGCAATTATTAAGAAGTAGTGTTATACAACGTATTAGCAATGATAATACTCTTGATCAAAATCAAAAACTTTGTCATATAAATCTATACGACAAAACAGCGCTTAACACTTTTATAGCAGGTTGTTCAGGAATTCTGAAAAATAACATGTATATTAGAAAACCAGACTCTCTGGAAGATGCTATGGGTTATGTAGCTGAATTTGAAAATTTTAAACGATTATATGGAAACTTAGGACATATAGGAAATCCTAATGAAATAAACAACTCTATTAATAGACCATTTAATCATCAAAATCCCCAATATTTTCAGTCGCAGACAAACGCAAATTTCCAACCAAATTTTAATCGCGTAGACCCAAATTTTAGTAACCAAAATCAATCTAATATGTCTTTAAAACCTTCATGGCCCTCACAACCTATAAATATTCAACCGAAACAAATGCCGACCAAACGTTATCCAACCAATCGAGAAGTATTTGGACCACCTCGTAATGTATTCAAGCCAAATCAAATTCCACCAAATCAACTTCCAAAACCAACTCCTATGTCAATTGTATCTAGAAATACAAATGGATTCACCAAAATAAATCCCCAAAATCATACCTTTTCTAGACCAATTAATCAATATCAAAGGCAAGTTCAACCATATCAAAACCCAAAATACGTTTTCGAAGAACTTTATTCACATGAATTCGAGGAAGATGAATAGAATAATTTCTCAAACTCATATTCCGTTACGTATTGTGACGAAATTCAATATGAAGAACAAAATTCTATAAATATCAATAATCAAATCGATTATGACGATAATGCCCAAATAGAACAAATTCACGAATTATCTGTAAACGATAATAATGAAAATTTTCTAGACCCAGGCCCATCAAAACCACAAGCCTGACAGAAATTAATATTTCCTCTAGTAACGCTTTACCATATATACAACTCGAATACCCGAAAATTAAATTATTAATCGACACAGGCAGTTTTCGTTCTATTCTAAGACCTACAGTGGCTGAACAATGTTTCCCACAATGTATTTATCGTTCTCAAAATATTATCAAAACCGCCATAGGAAGTGAAAATACCCAATTTCAAGCCGATATTCCAATTTTTCTAAAATATGGTAACAATCACGAAATCAATTTTATTCTTTTTGACTTTCATGACTTTTTTGACGGAGTTATAGGACTAACTGACTTAAAGAACATGAGTCTAAATATCGATCTAATTAATCAAAGATTGATTGGACCTGATATCGAAATTTCATTCAAATATAGAGAAAATTTGGAAACAGATTTTTCCATCACTCTTAATCCAAACGAAAAAGTACTAAAAAATATTCCAGTTAATATTTATGAAGGCGATATTATTGTAAAAGCAACACAGCTAGATAAATTAACAATTCCACCCGCACTTTCTCGTGCAAATAACGGATTTGCTATTCTAGAAATTCAAAATCCCCATGATAAATATATAACTGTAAAATTTAAAGAACCATTAAAAGTCGAACCGTTTGAACAAAATCAATTCGAATTATTTAATTTCGAAACGTTTACGCAAAATCAAAAACGCAATCAAGAAAATAAAATTTTCAAAAATAATTTAATTCGTATGCAACATATGAACCCGGAAGAAAAGGAAGCGATTTCCAAGTTATGTAAAGAATTTTCTGACATATTTTATCAAAACGATGAAGAATTATCTTTCACATCCAAAATTAAACACGAAATTAGGACAACGGACGATATCCCTGTACACACCAAGTCATATCGATACCCATTTGTTCATAAAGAAGAAGTAAGACGGCAAATAAATGAAATGCTCGAAAAAGGAATAATAAGACCATCCAGTAGTCCTTGGTCATCACCCATCTGGATTGTTCCAAAAAAGGTCGATGCTTCTGGAAAGCAGAAGTGGAGAATTGTTGTAGATTTTCGGAAAATTAACGAAAAAACAATTTCAGATCGATACCCAATCCCAAATATAAGTGATATTTTCGATAAGCTAGGACGAGCGCAGTATTTCTCTACACTAGATTTAGCTAGTGGATTTCATCAAATAGAAATGCATAAAAACTCAATCGAAAAGACCGCATTTAGCGTAGAAAATGGACACTATGAGTTTTTAAGGATGCCATTCGGATTAAAAAATGCTCCATCCACTTAAAATAAAATTTGTATGGTGTTTATGGACGACGTAATCGTAATAAGCACAGGCCTAACAGAACATATCCAAAATCTGAAAATAGTATTCGAAAAATTAAGAGAAGCAAATTTAAAAATCCAAATAGATAAGTGTGAATTTTTGTGTAAAGAAGTAGAATTTTTAGGACACGTTGTAACACCCAACGGAATAAAACCAAATAAAAAGAAAATTTCTGCAATACAAAAATACCCCATCCCAAAAACACAGCGTGAAATCAAAGCATTTCTTGGTTTACTTGGTTATTATCGGAAATTTATAAAAAATTTTGCGAAGTTAACCAAACCATTGACACAGTGTCTCAAAAAAGATAGCAAGGTAGAACATACAAAAGAATTTGTTGATTGCTTTAACACTTGTAAAAATACGTTAACATCAGAACCAGTTTTAGCATACCCTGGTTTTTACAAACCATTTGAGCTGACCACTGATGCTTCAAATTTTGCTATATCAGGAATACTTTCACAAGAAAACCACCCAATTTGCTATGCATCTCGTACATTAAACCCAGCAGAAATAAATTACTCAACGATAGAAAAAGAACTTTTAGCTATTGTTTGGAGTTGTAAACATTTTAGACCATACTTATTTGGACAAAAATTTGTAATATATATCAATCACAAACCGCTACAATGGTTGATGTCATTAAAAGAGCCAAACTCAAGACTAATGCGCTGGAGATTAAAACTAGAAGAATTCTATGAAGTGAAATATAAGAAAGGAAAAACAAACCAAGCAGCAGACGCACTTTCAAGACACCCTGTAGATATCAACGCCATAGAGACAGAATCAATATTTAACAATTTAGGCGACTCGGACGAAATCATAGACAAATTTTTGTTACATCGAAGTGAAGAAGATTTACCTAATTTAGACAATCAAACAGTAGAAGAACTTTTGAAATTGAATATCAATGAGCCAAAAATAAAAATTATAAGCGATATTCAAATTCAACCACCAAAGATTCAATTATCAGTAGTTCAACCATCCACTGACAATGAAACAGTGCATACGTCTGTAGAAAACCCGATATTTGCAATACCAATATCCGAAAGACCGATCAATGAATATAAAAATCAAATAATAATCACCGACGGAGAAGTAGAAAATATTCAAATACGAAGAGAAAAATTCTTTGAAAATAATAAGATGTATGTCACTATCTCTAATAGAAATCCAACACCTCATATCGTGAAATTACTAAAAGAAAACATAGACCCTAAACGAGTTTATGCAATTTTCTTTAGAAACGATTTATTAGCACGAAATTTTACTGTGACTCTACAAAACCTATTTCGAAACTCTGCATATAAATTAGTACATTGCACTACATTTCTAGAAGACATTGAGAAGCTCTCTGATCAGAAAGAAAAGTTAGAAATGTATCACACGACTAAAACATGTCATAGAGGCATGAATGAAATGAAAGCAGCACTCAGCCGAATATTCTATTGGCCAAGAAAGTCTATAGATATAGAGAACTATATAAACAATTGCGAAACTTGCCAAAAGAATAAGTACGATAGAGATCCACCAATAATCAAATTTAATCTCACTCCAACAGCCTCAAAACCATTTGAGCACATTCATGTGGACACTTTCAGAATCAATAGCGAAGCTTTTGTCACCATTATCGACTCATTTTCTCGATATGGACAAGCCTACCCTCTTAAAGCTATTACCCGAGTAGAAGTGATAGAAAATCCATTCAATTTTATAACACATCACGGACTTCCATTAAAAATTACCGCCGATCAAGGTACCGAATTTAAAAACAAGGAATTAGAAGATTTTTGTAAAATGTACAGAATCGAATTACACTTTACTACACCCAAAAATAGTAATTCAAATTCCCCTGTTGAGAGATTTCACTCATCAATTATAGAAAGTTATCGTTGTTTACAGGAAGACCATAATAATCTAAATACGGAACAATTAATCAAACGAGCCGTTATGGGATATAATAATTCAATACATAGTGTTACGAAATATACCCCATTCGAAATTATCACAGGACATATAAAATCAATAAATCCGTTCGATCTTAATGATAATATGATAATTTCAAACTATGTACAAACTCATAAAGAAACATCGAATAAGCTCTATGAACGTATAAAAGAAGTCAACGAGCAAACTAAACAGGACATAATCGAAAAGCGAAATGAAACAAGAAACGAACCCCCGGATTTTCAATCGCAAAAAATCGTCTGTATAAAAAATAAACAGCGAGGAAAAATGTATCCTAAATTTAAGAAAGTTAATTTAAAAGGTCAAACAGACATCAAAATAAAAACAAATAAAACATCATATCATAAGAGTAGCGCTAGGAAACCTAAAATTAAAATGAAACAATCTTTTCAGGTTAACGATGCTGAAAAAGTTGACGACTCTGTTCCTAGTACTTCACATAGGACTGACGATAGGAGCTGACATTCAAGTAACAAACTTAAATAACCCTATCCTTCCTATAAAATTAAGAAACTCTAGAATAGTATATAATAGACATACGTTTTTGCATTATATAGATTTAAGATACTTAATTAATCAATTAGATGATATCGAAAATAATTTCTTAATAATTAGAAATCATTTATTATTATCAAATGCTACGAATCATATTTCTTACCATGGTTTAGCGGAAAACTTACTTGTTAGAACAGAATATTTAATTCAAATCGCGAGTAATAAGTTACAAAATTTACACCCACATATCCGAAAAGAACGAGGATTAATAAATATTATTGGAAAAGCAAGTAAATGGCTATTTGGTACGTTAGATTCGGAAGATAGTCAACGATATGATGAAGCAATAAATATTTTGAATACAAATCAAAAACAAATTGCCAATGAAATGAAATTGCAAATTTCACTCTCAAAAAAACTAATAAAGAATTATAACAACACGATTATTAGTCTTAGCAAAAATCAAGACAAACTTCAACTTGGTTTAAAAACGCTTCGCAATGCAATGGAACGAGAAATTAAGTCCTTAGGAGATTATCTTAGTTTTCAAGGCATTCTTACGCAATTAAATTTAGATTGCCAAAATGTAATTATGTTTTTGGACAATTTAGAAAACGCTATTATGTTCGCAAAAATAAACGCTCTTCATAATAGTATTCTTTCAAGTTCTGACTTAAATGAAATGTTAAAATACTTAACAAAGATGAAATGAAATTCCAAGGTTCCAAAATATATTGTCTTATTATCAATTTTTTGGTACGCAAATAACTTTTTCAAATTCAAAGCTTATCTTTGCTATTCATGTACCGATACTGAGACCCGAACCTTTTACCTTTCTTCATATTTACCCAGTAATCCAAAATCAAATGATATTTATCCCAAAATACCCTTACCTGGCACAAAATGAAGAAAAGAAACAATTTTCCAACAACGTTTGCCCGACCGTTGAAGAAACGTACTTCTGTCTGGAAGAATTTCACCCTCGTGACGAATGTGTCAACAGTTTATTGATGAACACACCGACAGCGGACTGTCCAACTTTCAAAATCAATATTGAAGAAGCAATTGTAGAACAAATCACGAAAGAAATGGTTCTAATCCTGCCAATTAAAGCCGAAAAATGATTAGCCAAATGTAGCAGCGATGAATATTTGCCAATCGAACAATCAGTTCTAGTCAAAATACCTGAAAGCTGCGAGATCCAAATCAATGGAAGAAAATTCCTGAATGATGTGAAACTTCAAGAAGGAAAACCATTAATCCTGCCAGAAACCAAACTGTCTGCAATAACGCACGAAACTATTTTGGAAATGCCGAATATAACCAAAATTAATCTTGACGAAATTTATCGCCTCAAGGATGCAGCCAATCAGCTGACTTCGTTTAGTATTGACAGCCAGCAACCCCAAAATACGTCATTTTACATCACCCTTGTGTTTTGCTCCCTAATTATTGTAATTCTAGCAATAACACAAAGAAGAAAAATCTACCAGTTATGGAGATCCACCCAAAATAAGAAACCTAGGGATGAAGAAGAAGCCACACCCATGGAAAGCATTCCTTCGAAAAAACACTCCGTAATTTTTGAATCTTAAGGATGGAGGAGTTAAGTCACCACAACCTGTGGGAATCAGCCATTCAGCATGAAACCGAGCCCGTGTGACTGGCCACTCAGCAGATGCACCGATGGGAACTAGATTTAAGCAATGTAATGTAATTTACCTCCTAAGATAAATTTTATGTATGATCATTCTCTATTTAGCTATTGTCAAGTAAAGTCAAACTGTAGTTAGCTCCTAATAAATAATTTTTAAAAAGAGATTTTTGAAAGTTAAATACTTAAGTAGCTGCCTCCTTTTTGCACCTAATTCTTCAGTTTTAATGGTCACTTTTTTGTTACGGTACTACTTCAAACCAGCGAATCTCTTTATAGACATTTATGTCACTGATATATTAGTAAAATTTTACGTTAATTATGAAATTAGTCAATTATGCATGATCTGATAGAGCTGATCCAATAAATCGTACCCCAAATATCTGCAATTCTCTAGGCTATTGCAAATAATTAGCTAATACGTAGGTACTCAAAATACATAAAAAATGATCCATCCATTTATTGACGACTAATTGATATTTATATACTTAAATATATAAAGATACCTTTAAAGGTTACAATTTACTTTTAGCCATAATTTGAAATACAATATAAGTAATTCTGGCATTATGTTAAAATTGCTAAATATTCTGTTTGACCAAAAATAGAGCGCTTACCGACTGTGTTATATAACGGATAGTAATCACCTTATCGAAGTTATTTAATTTTACCATTAGTAGCCTATTATTAATCAGGTCTTAAGTTAGAGGCACGGCATTTGTTGTTTTTTTTTCTCGAAATATTTATTAAAATCCATCATCAATGAGGCGCTACTGAGAGAAGGCCTCAGGGTTGCGCCGAACTGGCGTCGACGCCCACGAACGAAACCAAGACAAGTGTCAGTCTAATTGTTTGCGGGGTTTCAATTACTTGCCTCCTAATTAGGCGTCAAACTGTGAATGGAATTAAATTATTTGTCCGGCTTTCAATTGCGGAAATTACGATGCATACGTTTTACGAACCCCGCCAGGACGAGGCTAATAAAAGGGTTTGTGATCATTATGGCCCTTTATTGACTTGGTCTATTAATATAATAAAGTTTGAAACCTTTACCATATTACACAAATATTTTGAGCTAATATTATTATTAAGAAATTCAGAATGATCTCAGAGGAGCCCCATCATTCCATCATAGGCGTGCCCAAAGGAAGGGATCAGAATTCTTTAAAAAATATTCCGTGTGTTAGTAGTAGGAATGTCAATCCCTAAAGGTTTTCTGAATTCAGGGATTTTTCAGATTTGTACGACAAATCCCGGAATCCCGGGATTTATTCGCGGAATAAGATGTACCAAAAAAAAAATCAAACAACATGCAAAAACTTTCAATCTATTAACTTAAAACACGAAAATTAACAAAAAAAAAACTCCCGAACACACTGAAGGTTTTATAAATTTTATAAAAATACCGCGAAATTATTAGTGCATCTATAGTTTTATCTGCCAGCCTCGAAAATATTTTATTGCATAAAAATCCGGTAGAAGAGAAACATCTCTCGATTCTACGCTTGTGGGCTGAATCGTTAATAAAAATTCAATGGGTTTTTGAAGATTTTGTCCCCGACTACCACCATTTGCGTATAAATCAATTTCTTGAGTAATGATGTAGGTCAATCGTGTCTTATTACTTTTTTGGTCTTCTTTTGTATTGGCTCTGCTGAACATTATTGTAATGCCTCCTTCAAGAGTTAATTTTCTTCTCTCTTCAGAATTTCCGCAATGAGAATCTGATTCTCGTCGTTGTCGTTGCTCTTTTGATTGCATCCTCAAAATCTTCATTGCCTAACTCTAGTCTGATTAAAAGTTTTTCTAATTTAATAGAAAAAAATTATTGTTTTGAAGTAGTCATCTGATTCGGAGTTTATAAAGCCGGGATTTGTGAAATAGCTGAGAACTTCAGTATAAATGGTTCTGCGTTGCTTATTTTGTTGTTCTTACAGATTTGTGCTGAGTGGAGTTTTAATTTTGGATAGTTCTTTCAACATGAGTCTTAATATACAGCATCAGCTTTATATAAATCTATGTCGCGTCGACGTAAGGCTTCGACTGTTAATTTTATTGGCTGGAGCGCTTTTATAACGTCATTGATAGTTTGCCATTCCGAGTCCAATATTGGCAATATGTCTTTTTTATGGAATTTCCTAAGAGGTCCTGGTTAAACATGTCCAGTAAGCTGCTTCATTCGGGTTTGCAGTCTAATATATTTTAATTCTTTTACATGATCGTTTTTAATTTGCTTTTGAAGTAAGTAATTTTTCATGGGAGATTTTCTAAACATACGAACAGTTATAGTTTTTATATCACCATGCATATATCTTGATCATTCGTTGTTTTTAAACACACACACTTCTTTATTGTCCATGTTTTCAGTTTCTTCGCACTCAATTTCGACGGCGCTGTCGCAAAGGTCAAGATCCTCCTTAGCATATATTGTAGACGTTGAAGGAGGAGGAGACACATCTTATTTATAGAGGACGTCGATGATCGCTAGTTGAATGCCGTAAGCCAAGTGTCAGTGATGCATAGGTCTAATCAATTGGCCAACTTTAACCATATTGTGAGCTGCGGTTGTAACAGCCACACTATATTTAGACAGGCGTAATTGGAAAGTCAGGAGTCATTCTTCCAAATATTTCACATTCGCTGTATGCGTCAAAGATTTTTTTAAATTCTATAAATCCTAAATTCCAACATTTCCCCCTTTTATGATTGTTAATACTCATAAAGTGTTTATTAGATGTCGATGTCCACTCATCAAATGTTAAGCTAAATTTACCACCGTTTGTTTTTAATTGATTAATTTATTCGATAGTGATGATCCAAATTTTACTAAAGTAGCTCATAGGGTTTTATGGTATATCGAGATTTTAGAACATGAAACCTCGTACTTCCAATAACTGTCTTAAATCAGATGATTTATTAAAAATAGAAACCGGTAAACTATCTACTGCGGTCATTCGAGCTACCACAGCTTCAAAGCTCTTATCATTCTTTTTGCTTGCTGGGTGGATTATTATCAGCGACTTCAATCATTTTACTTGTCCCAGCACTTGACCCATCTTGCGATTCCTTAAGACGTTAATCCTAAAGATCGATTTTATGGACTTTAAGATGAATTACTATAGTTTTTATGGAGCCTTCTTTTGATTTCAAGATTGGTTGATAGCGCCTACATTTTGCTGTTTTTCAGTGAGAAAATAAAACTATGCGGAATCGCTCTCATTTGCTTTTCTGTGTGGAACATATATGGTAGTATTGGCAGTTCTTTTTATTACAGAATAAACAGTGATCTCCACTGTGGATTCTCTGAATCTGCAAAAAATAGTTATTGACGATATAAGGCCGATAAATAGCAAATAATGGCCGGGCTGAAGTTTGTGCAGGCTGTTATTTGCAGTTCTCGGCCGTGTTTCGTTCTAGATTTTTCGTCATACTGTAGATTTTGTAAAACATTAAAACACTTTAATTTAAGAATACATTTTATTAAAAAATAACTCATAATAAGTAGGTAAAATATATCCATATTTTCATATGTAATAATTCATTCCTTATTATAATGAATGTGGAAATTGAATTCGCAGTTGATATTATTGGAAATCTGCAATCCATCCCAAGGATATTATTTAGATTTCACAGAGGAAGATGATATGGAAGAATGTGAAGTATTTGTAGTACTTGAAGATGCATTATTTTCCGGCTTATTTTGAAAAAGATGATTTGTTATTTTCATTTTTTTAGAAACTGATTTATCTATGTAAGTTTCTGCCACTGCTAAAGATTCCCATCCTTCCAGCTCTTTTAACGATAGTAAGTCACCACCATTTTCAGCGAGCATGGTAGCTGATGTTCTACGAAATGAATATCCTGTATAAATTTCGGGATTTTGTAGGTTTAAAAATGTTGCAATATCATATCCCAAGCTTAGTATCTAAAAAAATATATAAGAATTATCTAAATTAACTTTATACAGGGTGTCCGAAAATAACATCGCCAAATTACAGATGGTGATTCTATATAAGAAATCATGAACATTTTTTCATATGAACATGGGTCCGAAAATGCATAGTTTCCAAGATACAGGGTGTCAAACTTTTTATAAAAAATCAGTTTTTTTTTTAATATCTTAAATATGATTTTACTGATTTTGTTGAAATTTGGCAGGGTTATCTGTAGTAATAAGGGGCTTATTTAGCCTTAATTAGATTAAAAATATAAAGTCCAGTGGCGTCCCGGAGGGCATCATACCGAATATTATTGACAAAAAAAGTGTGCGCCGCTGACTTTTTCAAACATTTTATATTTTTTTCATATTAAGCAACTAAAAATACCATATTTTTGATTCTCGAGTTGTTTTCGAATCTTGCGTTGTTTTCGATACAAAAAGTAAAAACCGGTTTTTTAAGGCACAAAATTCTACATCAAACGCTGTAATAAACTGGTTTTATTTTTTTTCTCGAAAATGAAGCAAGATACGAAAACAAATTAAGAAACAAAAAAGTTGAATTTTTAGTTGCTTAATACGAAAAAAATATAAAATGTTTAAAAGAGTCAGTGGCGCACATTTCTTTGTCAATAATATTCGGTATGATACCCCCGGGACGCCACTGGACATTATATTTTTAATCTAATAAAGGCTAAATGAGCCGCCTATTACTACAGTTAACCCTATTAAATTTCAACAAAATCGGTAAAAGCATATTTAAGATATAAATAAAAATATCGATTTTATCAAAAAAGTTTGGAAATGTAATAAACCGGTTTTAACTTTTTTTATCGAAAACAACGCAAGATACGAAAACAACTCAAGAATCAAAAATATTGTATTTTTAGTTGCTTAATACGAAAAAAATATAAAATGTTTGAAAAAGTCAGCAAAGCACACTTTTTTTGTCAATAATATTCGGTATGATGCCTTCCGGGACGCCACTGGACTTTATATTTGGAATCTAATTAAGGCTAAATGAGCCCCTTATTACTACAGATCATCCCGCCAAATTTCAACAAAATCAGTAAAATCATATTTAAGATATTAACAAAAAACTGATTTTTTATAAAAAGTTTGACACCCTGTATCTTGGAAACTATACATTTTCGGACCCATGTTCATATGAAAAAATTTTCATGATTTCTTATGTAGAATCACCGTCTGTAATTTGGCGATGTTATTTCCGGACACCCTGTATATATAGTCTAACATCAACATTCTTTTCATAGAACGATTTTGCAGCAATAACCGTAAAACCTCATAAATGTGTTCAGCACCCTTTAATCAGTCATTGTTTTTGAAAAGTTTTCGCTTTCACTAAAAGTTTAGATTTTATTAAATTGAGTAATGATTGATTTTCTGAACCAACCATTGAAATAAGTTGCTTTCCTTCAACGCTGAATTTAACTGTTCATTTGACCCTTTCAGCGCTGATTTTTAGTTATGATTTCCAAAACATAATTTTTCGATACGGGTGTTTTAAAACGGTTACCAGAAAGGAAAATATGCAAAAACTATAAAAAATTTCTATTTTATCAAAAAAAAAAGATACACCAATGGTCATAACTACGACTTCGATTAATATTTAAACTAAAAGAAATCTATATTAAAAAGCAGTGAAAAGATATAGGAAAAGTTTATTTTATATGAAAATTTCTAATTGTTGGCAAAGGACATCCAAAGGTGCACATTATACTTTTAATCGGTGAGATTAATCATCCATTGACAGCCAGTGTCCAATATTATCCTTTGGGTTTTTTTGTCAATGCGAAAATTGTGATGAAACAATATTTTCTAGACTACTGGGCCATTCCCTTCTTCTAAAAGTTGACTGACGGACGCCCGAATTTTTCCAGGGATTCGGCAACACTAAAAGTAATTGTGATCAAATCTATAATTTTTTTTGGTAAATTTCTGGTTTGGCTGGTTTCTTGCTTTGGCATCTCGTCTGTGCTCCAACTAACTATTTGTAGTGCTCATGGTAACACAATGAAAAATTACTGTAGGGTCCATTTTCAAGAACGAATAAATATTCTATACAACTGGATCAAAAAAAATTATCTTCTTCACACCTCCCATGCATTCGTTATATTTTTTACCTATTCATCTATTTGATATAAAATTTGTTCCTTTTTTACTTCATCTTTCTGCCGAATCAATAGAACCTTTCCTTATACGGTTGGGAGCTTATGTTACTATGCTGTTATCATTTCACTGAACTACAGCAACTTCCTCGTTTTCATTTACTATCTCTACGATTGTATCGCGTTTGGACTTATTGGTAATTATTAGCGGACATTTCATTCTCCTATTTTTCCGGATAATATCCAGTATCGTCTTGCCCTGATAAACAATAAAATGATAAACCAAACGACTTGAACCACACAACAAAAAAAATTTTAATCCCCATGGAGGAGGCTTACATTTATTATATTGTTTTATATTCAACGTACCTTTGAAAGGAATCAGTTCATCCATGCAGAGATTCTCTTGCATCCCCAAAACTGAAAGTCGCTTTTTTACAGGATCAAGGAATGGTCTTACCTTACATAATATATTATTCGAGTCGCCATTTTTTTGCAGCCACAATATGTTTCTAAGCTTTTGAAAGCGATTACCAGGCATCGCTAGTAAAGGATTCCAATGGAGCCTTAGCTATGGATCTTTCTAAATTCCAATAAAAATATTCCTTTAAATAGCTATTTTTCTAGCAAGTGCGGGAAGTAAAATTTCTCGCACGAGAGTGCGTATGCTAAATCTCGGGACTCTTGTAGACCACTGTTTTTAAAACAGAAGATAACATAGGAATATCTGCGGAAGTGCTTTTGAATTTACCCAACAATGCTCTCTCCTCCGTGGCAACTCACGATGTGGGAATATTTCCTAAGTACCTAAAATCTGCTTAAGTAATCCCTATGTATAGGGATTACGAAAGCCTTTAATGTTTCGTCCGATTTCTCTTTTGCCAACTCTATCTAAGCTATTTGAGAAGTTGGTTGAGCAGAGGGTTTTAAGTTACCTTGAGTCATTTAACTGTATCACACCAAATCAATTTGGTTGTCAAAGTTCTAAAGGAACTCATGTGCAATTTTTGATTTTCTTGAGAGGGTTTACTGTGACATAAATAAGAGTGAAGTTGCGGCAGCAGTTTTCTGTGATCTTTCTAAGGTCTTTGAATATGTGGATCACATAAAGCTGTTATCCAAACTTGAACATTATGGCTTTAGAGGCGCACGGCTTTGGCTTGGCTTGGTTCCTACCTGCGAGGTAGCAGTCAATCAGCCCTTAGCCTAGATTGTGGGGTTCTCTAGGGCTCTGTCTTGGGACTCCGTCAATGTTTATTATACATTAATGATTTTGTTCGGATTGGTATTTCTGGACAATTTACATGTTTTGCAGATGACACTTCGGTTGTATGGCACAGTGCAAGTGTTTATGTTCTGAATGACAATATTTCCAGTTATCTGATAAAAATCAAGATATGGTGCAATTCCAATACACAAAAACTAATATAGTAGGCTTCAGACGTGATCTGGAGGGCGTGTATCTGGAAAGCGAGCCCCTTTAAAAGCAAGACTTTTCAAAGTTCTTGGGTGTCTTCATCGTTCGATTTGAAAGCCATACACTGAGATTGAGTAAAAAACTGTCATTAGAATATTTTGTAATTAGAACTGTAAGGAGAGAACTTGGTCAAAATATGACACGTTCAGTATATTTTGCATTGTTTGAAAGCCATCTAAGATATAATATCCCCTTTTGTGGATTTTATAGCCAACACCTCAGCATTCTCTTTGTTCTCCAGAAAAGGCTGTTCGCTTCCTTGCTAATGTCAGACAGGGAGAGTCTTGTAGGCCTCATTTCTCATCTCTAAGAATTTTCGCACTTACATCTCTCAATGGTATTTAAAACTAAACATAATATCCAACGTCCTTCTCATGAATACAACGTCCGTCGAGTATTTAATTTGTCGTTTCCCACACCAAACAAAACATTAGCACAACACTCATTGATATATGAAGGCCGTAAAATATACAATCACCTTCCTGATCAAATTATTAAAGCAGCTGCTACATTTACAAAAAGTTCTGTCAATAACTTGTCGAAAAAGAAACTTTATTATAATCTCAATGAATTCGATGTAGAAAGTCTCACTATTTGTGATGATCAACACTGTATTTAATTTTTAGCTCGGCTTTTAGTAATATTTATAAATTTACATATTATATTAAGTATTTAGATTATACCATGCTTTGTCAATAAAGATTTTGTATTCTTGGATAATAAAGTATTTTTTGATTGATTGATTGCTGCATGTTTGTTTATTCTTCAAACTCCTAGCCTTGTTAAATGAAAACATGAAATTGGAAGATTATCCATCTATTCTTTACGAGGCACGCACTCGGTAGCCTTGCCAATCTCTACTTAAGTTTTCACGAAAAATTCTATATTTCATAACAGTAAAAAAATTAAGTCTTTTCCTGCAAACGTCAGATAAATAAGATGTAAAAAGTTCAAAAGAGACGTACATAGACTTTTGGCTGCAAAGGATTACTACAGAGCTCATTAGTTTTATAATGGTATAATGCTTATAATTTACATATTTGTAGCGGTTTTTATCCGTATTGTAAGATTACGTTGTTTTGATGTTCTATATTTGTATTATCTGCTTGATGCATTATCAACGAAAAATAATTATTTTTTATGAAAATAAACCTTTATCTGAATTTGAATAGCTCCCGTTTTCGACAAAATAAGGCATTTTATTTTTCATTTTTCTCGTTCAACAGTGCTTTTTCTAGTTTTGCTATTATTTATAGAGGAAGTTGTTTCCTGTGTTTCGTGTAAATCCTCACTAATTTCATCGTAGGTCTCATTCTCATTCTTTGTATTAAGTTCCTCATGACGGTCCTTTTCTTCTAGCATTTTTTGTCTTTCTTATCCAAAGTGTTTTGAAAAATATCTAAGTTTTCCTGCTCTTCACTATTGCCATTTGACAAAGAATCTTATTCAAGCCCCTCTAATGTTTTTCAGCTTCTAAGGCTCCTGGTCTGTAAGTAGTCTACTTCTTTTCGAAAAATAAGCTTTTGCAATAAAACGCTCTTTAAAAAGAAACAATTGAAAACCTTGAGACCAGAAGGGGACATGCCACCAAAGTTTCGGAGAAAACTTAATTTTTTATTTATTTTCAAATGGTGAAATCCATGCTTTAAATTTTACAATTATTTGGAAATATGTAATTAAAAACATAACAGAACATTTTTTGAAAAACCTGGGATAAGCCTCAGGTTTTTACATAAAAAATAATATATTCTAAATAAATGATGCAGATGCTCAACATCTTCCAGTGATTCATTATTAGTATCTGGTTCTGGTAGAATCTGTCGGCATCTCTTCATAAAATTGTAGGAAAGCTGGTGGAATAAACTGTAAAAGCTGGGAAATATTTTCAATTTTTTTTTCTGTTTAGTGGTAGATGGTCACTATATTTTGATTAAAAATCTCTCGAAAGTAAAATTGACTTCCTTAAACTCTTTTTTACCAATATTAACTGCTTTAAAGTCTTCATTTATTAGATCTTTAATGTACATTATGTTAAGTTGTTCAGATGAAAACTTGAGGTTTGATATTCTGGAAAGGTTAACTTTTTCTTTGTTATCTGTATAGCTTGTTTTAGCCATTTCGCCTTGTAGATATTTAAAAGAGAAAAAATCAGATTGTTTCAATACAATCACTTCAGAGAAAATCATGCCAGTCGTCTGGAGTATACACTTGTTTCATTCGATGACGTTAATATTTTTCAATGGCTGCGATATCCCGATCGCATGGTAACCTCGTGTGCCCTACTACCCAGTATTTGTGCTCAACAGAAGTGAATATGCCTTCTACAGTAAGTTGTTGCCATAAACAAATTATAGACCAATGTTTGTTTTGGCCACTGCAGTTATCTGTATACACAATAAGCCTATAAGCAATAGCTTTATTAGTTTTAAAATGTTGCAGGTCAAATCTAAAGCTAATAATCAGTGAATTTCCTGTAGTCTTGGCCTCTTCTGTATCCTGTTTCATTAGATCCTGGATAGCTTGAACACGTCTCTGATGTAATTCCAAATCAATTTTCAATTTCTTTGCAACTTCTCTGTCACCATCATTACTAATTTAAAGTATCGCTCTTAGGTAATTTAAAACCTATACTATACTCAGTGCAGAATATTCGCCTGTATTTAACTTGGGTTACTGCCACAAAACTATTTTGGCGACATCAGTTCAGATAATAGTCATGATATAAACTGGAAATAGAGAGATCTGAATCAAGGTAGACTTTTGTTGGATTTGTTTGCCTGCAGTAATAACTTGTGTATTTTCACAGTGTTCTTCCGGTGCCTTCTTTTTGTTGTTGTCATGCCTTCCTCTTTGGTCCGACGTTGGCGCAGAACTACCTAAAAACACAAAGAGGTTACTCCAAGTCTGCCACATCAGTAAAATATCACATCTTTCACCGGTTAAGGCATCATCAGATCTAGATCAATATATTAAAATCACTGTTATTACAAAAAAATTAAATGACAAGAGCTACCCGCTTTAGTTTGGTTAATCAGCATTTCAATCAGTTTTTTTGAAATGGCCTGTATAGCAAGAAACTCATTCTTGCAAATTTCAACTTTATGTCCATATACTTTGACCCTATATTGACCCAATATATTCCCGGATGAATCAACTCTTTTGGTTTTCTTTGGGTACCTTCGCTTTTTTGGAATCACCTTCATACTTGAGAACAAGTAAATATTTTGTCTATCATAATTACCCAGGTCCCAAAAGGCATTAAATATGTTATATTCCTTCCCTTCTAAAAGCTGTCTACACTGTTTTGTGCACCCATTTTTTTCCCCTATTAGCTTACCTTAGCTACATAACTGTGACCTAGATTTCTTTTAGTCTTGCGACTAATTTTTCTTTGTCGTTGGATATTTTTGTGCCTCCATCTAGACAGCGTCTTATTTTCAAGAGAGGGCAATGCACCTGGAGAAGTCTGGGGAGTAAAGTGAGTATGTTTTATTAAAAGAGGATAAGCCACAAAAAAAAACGCAGAACGATTCTAATATTTTTTGTTCACAAAAGATAACATAAGGGGACAAACCACACATTTTGCAAACTTACCGTTCTCGAGTCTATATTTTCCGAATCACTGCTACTTCCGGACACTGTATAATCTTTGTCATCTTCACTTTCATTTAAAAACGGATCTTGGTCACTGTCTTCAGAATCAAGCTCAGAAAAATCCATTTTCCATTTACAGACATGAGAATGTCGCACCGTCATGTTGATTACTACTGTGGCTTGTCCCCTTTTGATGAAATTTTAAAGTAATTGTTTCAAAACGGGACTTCCTATAGCGGCGCCATCTACGAGATAATAGCTGGACTTTCCTTGGTGCGATATTACATTCTTCTTTTAACTTCACCCGTGTTTGACAAAATTGTGGCTTATCTCCTTCCGCTCGCGAGGTCTTCAAAACTCTACTTCTTTATAAACCTGTTGTGCTCTTAAGCGTAAATCAACATGCAACTTTTAAAACCCGATGGTCTCATTTGTACACTAGTGAATATACTTCTTTATAACAATTGTATTAAGTACAAATAATCTAGATGGCTAGTACATTACATTACTTATTTTATTCTAAAAATATATACACAAAAAAATTTAAAAAGCAGATTCACTTGTCGCCTTGTCAGCCGTTGTTGCCAAATTGATTTTTGGTACGTCTTCAAAATATTCAGAGATGGCGAAACCGAAACTTATTTCACACAATAAGCGTATTTTTCTGTTTATGTTCGACACACACACAAAAGGAAAATCCTATACCACTCAACGAGCAGTGCGGGTGCAGAAGAGACGGTGGACATTGGACTTGAAGCGCTGTAGGTTGTAGTTTTCGGGAAAGTCGTTAGTCGGAAGCCCTTTCCAGAGCGTCCTCCAGATAAAAGAGTCCCGTAACAGCGTCGTCCTAGGTGTCCGCAACTGAGTCGTATGTTGATGAGCAGCTTGTGTCTGACGAGTGTTTCTGTTTGGCACAATTCTATACGAAATCATAAGTACCAGCTCGTTCGAACACCTTCCATAGTATCGATAGTAAAGAGATAGGTCCGCCACTTTTCTTCGATGTTCAAGGCTATCGATGTCTTTAGTCAACTCTGGTTCATCCACAACACGGACTGCTCTCCTCTGTATGTTGTTCAATATCTTGAGCAAGTGTTTGGGTGCCCAGCTACACACATGGGAACAGTATTCCAGAGATGGTCTTGTTTGGGCCTTATAGAGCAGTAAGAGCTGATGAGGTGTATATAATTTTTTTGCTCTATAGAGTGCTCCTAGCTTTAGTGCTGTTGCCTTGGCGAATTTGCTGACGTGATTACACAAAGGCATGTAATTTTCTACGTTGATGCCCAGCAAGCTTATGGATGAGGCCAGAGTCAGTGTTTGTCCTGTCATTGATAAGTCAGGTCCTCAGTGTTTCCTTTTTTTGAAAATACAGCTGCTCGAGTCTTTTCTGCGTTAAACTGGACATTGTTTTCCTCACCCCATTCCACGATTGCGTTCATATTCTCATTGATGGCAGCAATCTGATTTTCTCGCTCGCGTTGGGAACGAGCAGCGGTCATTGGAATCCGCGATATATTACCTCAGGGTTTTTGAGTAGGAAATATTTAATTCGCAAAAAATAATGTATTTAAAATTACGTATACATATGTGACGTTAGGGTTGAATGGATTAAGGCATTGTCTAGTGGAGTTAGCGATGGTGGTTAATCCAATCCTGTTGTCAGACCTCTTTGATTTGGAAGAAAGTATTAAACTTGCTTCCTCTCTGAAATCAGTAGATGAGCTAGAATTTAATATAATATATATTTTTCTGAACCCCAATCTTTTTCCAGTGTACTGATTTCACCAAGTCGTCTTGCCATGATTCGACCAAAAAAAAACATAAAAAGAAAACCCAAACTGCCGTTTTGTAGTAAAATTTGTGCTTTTTCTTTTTTTCTTGTAAAATTAGCTGGGTTTGAAAACACTAGAATAGACAAACCGACTCATGGTTCTACTGCGTAGAAAGGCACTTACAACGTTTCTGCGAAAAAGAATCCTTTCTAATTTTGTGGCCGAGACCATATAAAAATAAATCCTAACTAACGTGCCTACACAATGTGATTTAACTATAATCCCTTATTGAATTACCCACCTTAAACCTCTAATTGTATTACCATATCCTTAGAACATATACTGACATCTATTCGTATACTACCGGTTCGAGGTTACGTAAAAATAATAACATAGCAAGGAAACTTAAATCTTATATTATGGAACGAGTAAAATCGAAAAATTTTAAAATTCAAAAAAGGGATTCTGCTCACCAAACTCTATGCCTTTGCGCAACGCGGGAAAGATGGCGCCAGTGCACTAGTAATCGATATTTACAAGCAGCTGTTTGTTGTTAGACAGCAAGAGCAATGCTTTCTTGAATACACATTCGACTTTGTCGAGTATCTCCGATAAAAAGACGAGAGAGGCCACCCTTGGTCCTTCGAGCCGTTCATTTCGGCAAAAGGCATTTTATGAAACCAGCTGTTCCAATGTGCCTTTTATTCGGGAGATGAATAAGGAGGGGCATTAGCTATAGCTTTAGCTACAGCTAGTATTCTGGTCTGTTCGTTCAGTCGAAAGCGGTCGTCGGGAAACGAGGCGAAAATCATAATATAGGACCCATAAGATAGGCAGTATTGACATACACTAGTGCAAAGTAATTTTACAGGATGTAAGAGTAAAATCGGTTAAATTGAGAGTGAGTGTGTGTTTGTCCCCAGTAAACATAGATATTTTCTCGGTTTTTTGACTCTCTGTGCAGGTAAGGCATTTGTTCCCTCTATAGTATTGGCGGAAGTTTATATTATACCTAAATATGAAACCAAGGAATTATTTTTGGTTCAACGTAAATAACCGGTTGAATTATCTTTCGGCTAACTTTGATACATCCAAATAATATTAAATGTACTGTTAAAAGTTGTTTCTTCAGTTATCCATTAATAATAAAGTAATCTTGCAAGGCACAATATTGATAAAAGAGATTATATCAGAATAAACAGAAGGGATCATTGCCCCAGAACTTGGCGTCAATTCTGGGAAAAATCTATATTATATGCTGGGACACCTGGAAGTCTAGACGATAACGATACAGTATTGTTTAGCATTCTCAATTGTTCAGATACCTGAACGTGATTTGAATGTTAGGAATATTATTCAGAAGAAATATCAGAATTTTGTTATCTAAAATATTTTTCATACAAAGTGCATCTTCTTATAATTATTTTAATTTACTTATATAATATATATATATATATATATATATATGCTATCACATATTGACGCAATACATATACCTAGCAGAAGAGAAGATAGATAATAATTGTTCTAAGTAGTTTTGCGTGGATTAAATGTCTTGTAGGTACGGAATAATATAAAATAATTAATAAGACTCGTTTAACTTTCTAATGGTGGGTTATATAGATAAATTCCTAAAGTATAAAAATAGTATTAGACGAGAATTAAGAATTTTGAGTGGTTCTTAAAGACTATAAATTAGAAAAAGACGAGTTGTAAAAACTTATATAACCTCAAAAACCAGAAAAATTATCGTTTTTTTGAGGTTTTTATTTTTGCTTAAATTAAACACACGATTTTCATAATAAACGGCAAATTTCAAGCTGCAAGAAATAAAAACAAAATTAGGTAAAAATTTCTAATGCTGCGATTTAAAACTAAATCTTGTCACCTCTTATTCCTGCGCTATTAAACCTACACCCTTGTATTTTCACATAAAAATTATTATCTTTTATTTTATCTCCTATTCTTATTTTATGTTATTTGCCTATGTCTTATGGTAAATCTGTGCATGTGCAATCAATTCTGTTTTTATTTATGTCTTATTTTTATCTTATGTTATTTGTCTGTATAAACCTCGTTTTAAATCTACCATCATAATAAGAAAGAATTTTTTCTTAATTCTTTAAATTCTAACATTTAGGTAAGTAACCTGACATATGAATTAAAAAACAGTTAAGAAAACAACAAAAACTTATTAAAAGTAAAAGATCAACCAAAAACTCCCGCTAAAAGAAAGGTTATGTTGTGATTGAAGAATGCGCAAAGTGATTTTCACATACCTACATAATTAGAGTTGTCAACCGTCCCGATTTTCGCGGGATGTCCCGATTTTTGGGTCCCTTTTATTACGTCCTGCCAAGACCTATGGCGGGACGCCAAATGTCCGGATTTTCAATCGAGAATTAAATTTACGCTGTGTCTAGCCTCCCGGTACCGGTATCCGAATAAATCCCGGTATGTTTTAATGACGTAATATTCTGCCGGTGTTTCTATTAATCCCGTTAGATTCTATAAAATAATTAGCATTTAAAGATCCTTTACAGGCGTAGCCGACTATATCAAAATCGGCCTCTCCTATTGGTCGATCCGCATGACCCTCCGCTCGCTTCGCTCGCTACGGGGGCTCAAGAAAAGGAAACTAACCAGGTGCTAACCCAATCTAACCCAAGACATACCCAAAATTAAGAAAAAAAAATGTTTAGAAACATAATCTTAAAAAAAAATAAAAAAAAGCAATGGGGTTCGAACCCGTGCCGTCCAGGTGAGACCCAACTATCTAAACCTCTACACCACTAGAGCTCTTGCGACAAATTGATCACGAAGACATATTGTAATACGTGAACAAAATCTACCGGGATTATTGTAAATACCGGTAGACCATTACGTCATCATACCGCAATTATATTTTACCGGGATTTATTCGGATACCGGTACCGGGAGGCTAGACACAGCGTTAAATTTACACTGGATTTATAAACTCGAGAAGTTCGCAATGTTGAGGCTTAGTTGGGAGTTGAAATTTTAGTTCAAGATGAACTATTCAAATCATTCAGTTCAATTTATAAACTCAGTTGGCGAAGAGTTCGCTAATTTTCAGAATGTTTGCAAAGTTGAGAGATAACCAAATTTAATGTTCAGAATTCAGAAAGTTCGTTCCAACCAATGAAAACTCACTGTACTAGCACGTGATCGCTGTCAAGTGTCAATAGCCGATTTGACATTCGAAGTCGCACAGCTGTTTTTATTGTTATACTTTTTTGTGGAAATGGCTGAATCTGAAACTGAAGAATGGAGTGAAATAGAGGATATTGATGCATCAATGCTACTTATAGAAGTAATTCAAAATTATCCATTTTTGCACAATCTCAGTCACCAGGACTATACATTTAAATGTCCGAAATTCTATTGGTTATTCCCGACTTCTTGGTGATGTTAATAAATGCCATAAAATGAACTCTGAACTCCGAACTCTGAACCTCACCAACTATGAACTAACCAACCCTAACGTTACGAACTTTACGAGTTTATACATGGGCCTTTACCCGCATAAAACGACAAACAGTTACAAGATACACCCGTTTTATATGTACTCCTTATATGAAAATACAGTGCCTTTAAGCCACTGTGTATGAAAGGTGATGGGGTGATGCCAGGGGCTGATACCTATTCTCTGACTAGTAAATCAGTAATTCATGCAGTAAACTTCACTTCACCTGCTTTGTCGTTCGTTTAAATTTATTTTTGACTATATTCTATATTCTCATTAAAAAAATCCTGCCAGGATTCAAAACTGATATTGTGCACAGCAAATTTTCAACTCTCTACTTTAGGTCCCGATATTATTAGGAATGTCCCGATTTTTTATATGCAATATCCCGATATAGGAAATCTTGGAGTTGGCAACCCTATACATAATTTACTTTTAAAAGGTAAAAGTTTAGGTGGGTTCATAGAGAGAAATAATTGAATTTAAGAAATAACCGAACTAAATTTAGTTCAATATGTATGTACCTATATATCGCAGCCGAGTTGCAGCCACTTGGTGTAATTGGTCGTTTCATGAAATGGATATCCAGTTCGTGAATTGTACCCAGACAGAGGAATAATATTTTATTACGTCATTTGAAAATTTTATTTTTTATCCACTTAATGCAACCGTCTTATATTACAGAATCTGGATACAAAAATTGTCCGGTTCCCTTTTATGTATATTTTAAATTTGTCCACTTCGTGTAATAGAGTAGTCTGGTTAGCCTGGGTTAGCTCGTGTTTTAATGGGCCTAATATTAGTTTGGTTTAGTTTGTGTTACCCAAACTATTTTCCTCACCAGAAACTGGATACCTACATCGGTCTGAAGAACGCTAATTTCGACAATGATTTGGATTACACTATGTGGATAAAAAGTATTTGCCTCGGTATTTCCATATTTCATGAACTAGACACAAAAATTGTCCAGATAGTGGAATAAAATATTTTTCCTCTATCTGGTTACAGTTCACGAACTGGATATCCATTTCATGAAACGGACAATAATTACGCCAAGTGGGTGCGACAGAGACATTTTCAGCTTCTTGGCATCTGAGTTAGAAGATGATCCCCAACATTTACCAGCACTTTTAGTCTTTTAGCGATTCTGCCAGATCGACCACTAGCGCGACGTTTGATTCTGGTCTTTGTCCTTCTCAGTTGTTCAGCTAGATGATCAAACAACTTCTCCTGCGTCGTGTTCTTTGGAATTGCATCTTTGACATATTATGGTTCCTCTTTTCGTAGGTTTTAACGGCGTGTATTGTTTCAAAGACGAACAATTGGTGAAAACTCTCAGGTCTTGCTTTCTTGATCTCATTGCAATAATCAACATACTTTTTAGGGTTAGCAAAATACAGATTGAACTATCTCGTCCAGTTACCTCTTTTATAACACGATTGCAAAGAGATTCGTTATTAAACCAATTATTTGAAAAGGTCGGTACTGTTACATGTCATAACCAACGACGTCGTTGGTCATAACGATCAGAGTTTCATACACATGTCAATGTATTTTTGAATATTTGTTTTTTCCAGTAGGTCTATCGTTTTGTTGGCACAGTCAGCGATATACAGTATACAGTACAGGCTTCTGGAAATATCTTCATAAATACATTAAACTCTGAAGAGTCTCCCCCAACATCCAAAATAACTGTGCCATTTCTTCTTCTGTTGTTTAACAACAAATTTCGGTTGATATCTGCCAGTTGATAATACCAGGCACATATCCATCATCTGGTTTAGGCTCTTTGTCAGATTACTTAGATTCATCTTCAGATTCTGTCGACGTATCCGAGTCTTCGGAATATACATTACTTTCTTTCGAAGTAAATGGGCGGTTCTTCTCTTCAGCGTCATTGTCATTACTTTCTCTGTTGTCTGAATTGCCTGACTTCTCTGATATCTCGAACGGGTCATTTTATAAATCACTTAGTGCACTAAAGGCTTCTTCTTAAAGTTCTTTCCGGGAAAGAATACGATGCCTTATGACCCTGTTACAAAAGCCTTATAATACTGAAGGGAACCTTTGTATCCGACAAATACCACTGATCGGGCGAAAAAGTCCCAATGAAAATTTCCCTCAATTATCAGTGAAAACACCAATAATTGCTATAGTTATTATATTAACAAGCGTGAAAAGAGCCATTTTGCGCACGCGTTAGGAACAAATTTTTTTTCTACAAACGCTTTAAAAATAAGCATTTATAATACAAAAAAATATTTATTGCACAAAGCAATTTTGTAACAATTACTTTACTTACAATTTATATTTATGGTGAAAGAACAGTTTGTTGCATTATGTTAATTGATTACGGATGTCAGCGAAGCTAAAGCCAAAGATAAAGATGTCGAGTTAACATTCATGCTGCTGGTGAAATATTTGCCGATGTGGATGTTTTTAAACTGCAGCTGGAAGTTGATGGAATAGCGCTTGAAACATTGAGATTGAGAATTTTGTTGGACTGTCATATTGACGGATTCTTTCAAATGTTCTTCTGCAACAGTTGTGGATTTTTATCCTCCTAAGCGTTTGATATTGGTAGTCCCTTCACCAGCATTGGCCAGTAATGTGGCAGATAAACGCCCGAAATTGTGCAATACTCACTCAATAGGGTGTCATTGAACTGTGGCCTGTATACACAACTCGGAATTTTTGATATCTATATAAACTGCAATGTAGGAAGAATTGTTCCTATGATATTAATTCCGACACATTGGGTTTTTTGAAATTTAAATTATGAATTTGAAAGTTTGTATCTTGGTTGACATATCAACATCTGGTAGATGTTCTCTGTCCAAGCATACTACCTGTTTTAATTATTTAAATACATTGCAGATCCAACATCGTCACTTTGGAAACGGTACAATATTATCGTAGTCCAAATATAAAAGGTTTTTCAAAAGTACTACATATTTAGAAATTAACTTTTGATCTCCTTTTAGTTTTTGCACAGGAATTACTTAAAAATTTCTAAATAAAACAACTTGAAAATAAACTACAAATGTGTGTTCTGCTATTAAAGTCTATATTTTACGGAAAAATACAACACATGTTTTTCCCGCAAGAGAAGTGTTTCAAAATGTCAGAATGGAATTTGAAAACAGATTATACTTTTGTTTACAACAAAATGGAATGCATTTTGAGCATCTAACCAAATTAAATAGCAATTTAATAAAATTCAGTTTGTTTTACTCCAATTATGATTTTTGTTTTCCCCTATATCAAATAAAAAATCTTGTGTTGATGGATACTTACTGAGTGAAACCTTTGATTTGAGGTATCACAAATGAGGTGATAATTTAAGGCATAATTTAAAAAATGGTTTAACCCTGGTTCTGACAGGATTTAATTTAATTTTAAATTAACAGAATTTAAGAACAATATAATTTAATTTGGTGGCCTTGTCCACAGAGAAATAATATAACATAAGAAACATTTTTTTACCAAGTAACTCCCAAATATTACTGAACATTTTGCGGCTCATTAAATGGTTCTTTTCATGAAATTTCTTGACTAGTGACAATAAAAACCCGAAACAGTTTAACAAAAACGCCTCTTAAAAATGGATTTTGTTGATTTTTCGCATTTGTTATGTTATATTTTTTCTAATTAATATTGTGATTTTGGTATTTCAAGAATATTTGTTTTCAGTGCATGGTTGCGCTTCTTCCTTTAACATCCAATTCTCTTGAAGGAACTGATTCGCAATAATTTAATGCTTTTTCGCAATACGACTTTTACCTGGCCTAACAGAACTCTGCCTTTTGAAGATTTTCCCCAGAGCAGAGACTCTGCTCGAGGGGAAAATCTTCAAAAGCCACTCGGAACAAAACCAGATAGTGCTAAATTCTGCTGAGGCCGCCTTGTAATTAAAACCCCTCTTTTCCTCAGTTTCCTAAGTTCGAGATCTATAAAATGTCCATCAGTCTTTTGCTAGGCAATTCCTCTTGCACAGCTCTAGTTATGCCTGGCATCGTTTTCCGCCTATAACTTTGCATATGAATATAGAGATGATCTCCTAAGGAAATTGATTGGTGTTCACGAACGTGTTCAATGCTACGCTACTACATAATTAACTAATTGCATGCATTATACTAAACACTCGCGGGAAGAGTTCGTTTCACCCACGAAGATTACTTGATTGCCTATGCAAACATGGTCTTTCGGACACCGACAATAAACCCATTGGAGTATACATACCTCAGTTCTGACATAACACCTAGTTCACCTTTCTTATCATGAACTCCTCAATCGTTTCCCACTGAATGTCTCAATGGATTTCGGTATTCTTTACGTACGTGCTAGTAAACATTTGCCTGCTGCGATTATCTGGATATAGTTGGCAAGCTGCGTAGCCTCACGATGCTGACCCGTAGTTTAACCATAGTCTGCTATGGCCTTTGTCATTGTTAGCTTGATTCTCCTCCTCAGCCCCTTGGGAGTATGTCAGCCTATAAGCGGTGTAGCTTGTTTATACCGCTTCTTGTCTTGCTTCTAGTCTATGTGACTCTTCCAGATCAACCTGGGTCAGGTAGGTAACCTTCCTGTTGTCAATTAGCCTGGCTCTTCTGGGCTGGGCTTTGATCTTGATCTCCGGATAATACACTAGTCTGATATTAAGTCAGTTTCCTCCTGTAGCCTCCCGCAAATTAGACCAGCAACGTTGTGTAATGATGGCTGTGCCGTCTGTGTACACGGCAACGGCTGCTGTCGGTGCCTTGGGGATGTCGTGGGTGTATACGGAGTATAGTTATGGACCACACCCTCATGTTAATCTTATTGGGACAACGGTTTGGCTTCATACTGTGACGCTGCATGTTCAATATTTCAAGTACTTCTGCATAAGTCTGGTAATCTTCATCCTATAGCCGATGGAATACAGCTTGTGCACCATCTGGTCGTTTCAGACTCCGTCGAAATCTCTGGTCACATTAAAGAGGATTACTGCAGATTCCCTGATTTTCCTGACACGACTTATTTTCCAAATCATAACACGAGGAATCTTCAGATAAGATGACTAGTGTTCAGAAACTAGTACTAGAATTTTTTGAAATTGGAACCGGTCAATGGCGGTCATGCTGTGAAAATATTTTACTGCGTTGATGGCAGATCCAGTAACTCCATCAAATCTGACTGAAAAAGTGGTTAGTATTTCAGTTTTTCGATACGGGGGGGCGGCAGTCAGAGGCTGTTATGCCGTAAAATGTTTTTTAAATGAAGACTAAAGGCTGTGAGCATGTACGAAACATAATAAATGAAACACCCTTTGTATTCCACGCAAAATTTTAATCCAAAAGGACTTCCTAAAGTAGCGTAACAGAGCGCTCTTGGCGTAAGCCATCATCAGTGTTACATGGAAAGTAAATAAAAGAATCACCCATTAGTTTAGTGGAAATCGAGGGAAGTGGAAATAGTGGAAAGTCAGAGACTACTGCAGAATTTTTAGGTGGAGAAAATGATACAATTGACATTGTTATGTTTAGAGTCTAAATTTGTTAGGATTTGAAAGGGGTTAATTAAAAGTATAAATTAAAAATGATGTTTTTTTGTGATTTTTTAATGAGTAAAATGAATGGAAAATGGTAGGAGTTCTTTCACTTACTTGTCAATGGAAAAAAGTACATATCCACGAAGAAAACATACAACACAAATCGACAATGGTCATATCATCACAAATTGCATGTTACATTTTAAGAAAAAAATTTACATAATTTAATTTAAAACAAAAATCATGTAGGTATGAACCACCTTTTTGGGTGAAACGACAAATGTGTCGCTGTTGACAGTCTTGACAAGTAGACTGGTGATGCAGGAATTGATACGCCAAGAACTGGCGGTAATTTTAATTTAAAAAAAAATAAGTGTTAAGTCTAGAAGATAAAAATAAATAAAAGTACCTAATTGTCTAAGGTATTCCTAAAGTGCAGATTGGCTGCCACTAAGCTAGATGAGATTAACAAAATGATATGATCAATATTATGTAGCCTGAATTAGCGAAAAAGTATTTGAAATTTTTAATTAAATACATTAGTGATGGCCTGAAAATTGTTTTTGAAAAAAGAAGAAAGTACTTAATGAAGTGAATAATCGTAGACTAAATTAAGAGAAGATATTAACCTAGACTAACTCAACTCGAACAAATTGAAAAAAGAAAGAAAGAGCTTAACTAATGAAAAGAGTAACTACATTAGGAGCAGACATAAGCCCAACCCAACTATGTTGTTCCTATGTTTATCGCATCAAATCTGCCTAAAAATCAGTTGATTATTTGAGTTTTTCGATGTTGGGGCACAAGGCGGTCAGGGGCGATCGTGCTGTAAACGTGTATTGACCTCATCTCTGTTGAGTGACTCCACTTGAATAACGATCATTATACACTTGTGGAAACACAGATTAAACATAGAAGAATCTTATTCCAAATATTTGTGAGTAAAAAGCGCATAAGTATATTAAAAATAAACGATAATATATAAAAAACAGAATCATACATATTGACAATCAACAAAATTCGACTAAGTATACATATGTTTCTCGCATCTGACCACCAGCGAGCCAAATTTTGTTTTATTTAATCTTTGAAGTGCGTTCTATTTTATGTTAAAATCTCAGAAAAAAAACAATGGAATATTAATATTTTACAATTTTGACACATGATATTAACGTATATTTTTTGTATAGAACACCTTGTTTATATATTTAAACTTCTCGAATAATTCTAAGCATTCTTCGTCTATAGCTATACCTAAATTTAAGTGCTATTGAAATATTGACATTTGAACATTAATATGTTGTATTTTTAATTGCTGTAACAGGTCTATTTGATTACACGGAATCCTGGATTTGAACATATTTTCTTAATTTTTTTGATATGTTCTTTTGAGATCAAATAAAGACACTTTTAAATGAGGTCTTTTGTGCCACCAGGCGGGATATGTTCAAAAAACGACCGAAATTTTTGATTCACTTGATCTTGAATACACTAAATTCTTCCTTGTACAGTGTCGATCCGAAATCCGCATCATATCTGCCTAAAAATCAGTTATATATTTGAATTTTTCGATGTTGGAGACAGCACAAGGAGCTGTCAGAGGTGATCATGCTGTAAATATGTTTTAGTGTATTAACCGCATCTCTTCTGTTCTGAGTAACCCCATTTGAACAATTTATTCGTTTTTGTACAATTATTATTAGATTATCAGCTTATGCTGATCAGCAAATACTAATCAGCAAAATTGATTTACCCGGTAAATGGTTGTTCTACTACCGAGTCTACTACAAATTTAAATATTATTTCTAGCACAAGTTTAGCTGATAAATTGCTTTGTTAAAAATATGTGGTAGTTTTCCCGGAATCGTCGGATGTTAATAATCACCTTAACCTTTCGACCTTATTTATATTGTTTATAATACAATTACGATGGAAATCCTTTATATTTTAACCTTTTAAGTTGAGAGGTTTATCTGCAGCAGTATTTCTAAACTAAAAATATTTGAATTTCTTCGTTGATATGACTAAGAATTCATTTATCAACATAAGTTTAATTACGTGTGCAATATTTTGCTGCAAAATATGGTGAAATACCAACAATATCCTTTCTTATGAATGATCTCTTGCAGTGACACGAAAGTTATAGCCGCATTAAGTTATCAACTACGACCTATGAAACCTAAAAGTTGAAATATAAATAAACCAGAATCAATATCGTATGTTGTTTACTTTTATTAATACGCCATCACATTTTCAAATGATAGATAGTGGATTCTTAGGCCAGGACGTAGGGGTTTTTTGAGTGCAAAAGATGGGGTAGAAATAATTTTTTAATATGGTAATTATGGGTAAACCCTGATCAAAAATCCACATTTTCGACCTTGAGGAGGTACGGCGCGCGCCGCCGCGCCATCTTGGATTATAGCTACAAGATAATAGTTTTTTAATGTAATCTCCGTAATGGTTCATATCTTGACAAAATATGAAGTCAACAAAGTTAAAAGCATTAAAATTTCCTACATTTTATGTGTTTACATTTTTTTTTGTACGTTTAACAAGTGAAGAGTTATACTGACGCAAAAATTAAGTTTAAACAAAAAATACGTCAAACTCCATTTTTTTAGTCCTAAAAAATTTTTCTAACTATTTATAAATAAATAAATAAATAAGTAAATCTTTATTAACGGTTTCCCATTGAAAGATACAATATAAACATTATTACATTAGTGATCGAACCAATTAAACTTATACTAAAAAAAAAAGAAATACAAAGTCAAAAATTAAAATATGTCACTAACAACAAACAAACAAAAACACAATCATATAAAAGCAAAGAGTCAATAAAGAATATCATGTCAAAAGAGCCAAATACACATCATGTCAGTTTCCTACGAATTGAGGTTTTAAATGTATTCAAACTCACATAAAAAAAAACCAATATCATCACAGTGCTTATTCGCAGTTCTACACATTCTGCATATTGAACTATTTACACCGAAATTGGTTCTGTGAAATGGTATGCGAAATAACTCTGTACACCTTGTCTCTCTTTGTGGTACTCGAAAATTAATTAATTCCAACAGTTCTGGACAATCAAAAGTATTAATGATCTTAAACAAGGTGCACAAGTCATATTGATTTCTTCTTAGTTGTAAGGTTGGGAGGTTCAACAGATTAATCAATTAAGTCCTGAGGAATGCCGCATTTAAAATTTATTAGTCGTAAAAAAATTTTTTGTACCTTTTCCATAGAGTTAATGTAAATGTTATAAAAAGGAGACCAAAAAGGACATGCATACTCCAAACCTGAGCGAACATAACTACAGAAGAGAGTTTTAAAACATCTTAAATCATTAAAGTCCTTAAGGGTCCTACTCACAAACCCTAGTAGCCTCATTGCTTTATTTTTTATAAATTCAATGTGATAGTCAAAATGAAGTTCACTATCAACATAGACACCAAGATCCTTAATTATTTTGACCCTCTCAAGAGTCTCATTATGGATGCTGTAATTAAAAGTTATGTTTTCTCTCTTTCTTGAAACAGTTAGAACTTTACACTTATCAATATTTAACTGCATGCAATTTTCTTTGCACCACTGTGGCAGCATATTAGCAAACTTAATTCTTAACAATAAAGGATCAAATATATCAATATTGGGTTCAATGTCCCCAAAACAGCAACAAGAATATCAACACCAAAAAAAATCCCTGCCGTCGAACGACAATACGGATGAAGATGGATTTCAATTAGTCCGGTCAAAACGCCAACCAAGAATAAGGCGAAGTTTTGTTGAGGGAACAAATACTACTTCCTCAATTAAGGCCATAGGAAGGAGTGCTTGGATATATGTCACACGACTGGACAGGAATACGTCTGCATCGCAGGTGCAACAAATGGTGAACGGAATTTGTGACGTAACCTGCGAGAAACTGAACCTTAACCACAGCGATAGATGGAGCTCTTTTAGGATAGCTGTTCCCTTTCAACATAAGAACACCATCATGGATGGACACGTTTGGCCAGCAGGAGCCCAGGTCAGTAGATATTTCTTTCCAAAGAGACAAGAAAAGAATGGTGGCAGGAATAACGAAAAGGCTACTACAGAAGATTTTTTAAACCGAACGGTGACGAACTTGACGAGTTTGTATGAACTTAAACATACAGGGCGGTCTTATCAATAAGAAGGATGAACTCGAAATACTACTCGACAACCATAATGTCAAAGTTCTGTGCATATCAGAGCATCATCAAACTAGTGACCTACAATATTTTAGTATTGGAAAATATAGGACTATAAACCTTTTCGCCAGAACTGATTACCGGAGAGGTGGTGTCTGTATTATGAGTAAATCAGATTTAAATTTCAGTTTATTACCTTTTAATAACTCGGCAGAAAGGGATTTCGAGATGTGTGTGGCAAAATGTCACATTCCTGATAACGGCTCAATAACATTGTGCTCAGTATATAGGTCTCCTGATGGAAATTTCGAGGTGTTTATGGATAGGTTAGGTGCAATGCTGGAAAATCTATATGACAAAAAAAACAAACATATTATCTGTGGCGATATAAATATTAATCTTTTGGAAAATAGTAGACGAAAACATACTTTGTTGAATTTATTTCTAGAATATGATATCAAACCCACAATATTTGATCCTACAAGGATTACAAATAACTCTGAAACTTGCATTGACAATATTTTTACTGATTTTACTGATCTAAAAACCGAAGTCATTGATACGCATCTTTCAGACCACACTTATCAATTACTATACTTTAACATAAACAAATGTATAAATTCATCTGTTGACCGTTTTTGTAGAAATTTTCGATCCTCCATGTTCTATACGAGGGAGCGGAAAGCGACGATGCCGACTTGTGTTTCGACATTTTCTATACGGAAATGCAATTTATATTTAATACAATTTTTCCTTTAAATAAAACTAGAAAAAATCACAGGGTAGCAAGTGATAAAAAATGGTTTACGCCGGAACTAAGGGCGTTATCTCGTATGTTACAAGAAATGCACCAAATAAATAAAAGAATAAAAAATCCTTTTTATGATAGTAGGTACAAAGAATTAAAATCTTTTTATAATACACAATTAAAAGCTTCAAAGAAAACACATAATAATAATAGAATAAAAAACGCGAAAAATATTAATAGGGAAAGCTGGAAAATTGTCAGAGAGAACAATACGAATAAGTCTTGCTCATCCACAATAAAGAAAATAACACTTAACAATAAGGTTGTGTCAAACGCAACAGAAATTTCTGAAGTTTTTAATTCCTACTTCGCAAACTTCGCAAATGGATGCGATACTCCGCAAGACACTACTCCAGTTACTCCTATTCTTCCAAACACTTTTTTTCTAAGCCCAACAACACCTCAGGAAATTGAAAGCATAATTAGTAAGGTAGGTCAGAAAAAATCTGCCGGTGCAGATGAAATGCCCGGAACTGCCTGTATTTCAATCAAAACCTCCATCTCACCCATTCTGTCACATCTGATAAATTTAAGTTTCTCGCAGGGTAAATACCCTAGTGCTCTTAAAATTTCTAAAATCGTTCCAATTTTTAAAAACAAAGGAAGTCCGCAGGATGTGGAAAACTATAGGCCGCTTGCTTTACAATGTCAATTTGGTAAAATTTTTGAAAGAAGCTTTAATTTCAGGTTGTCAAGTTTTCTCGAGAAGTACTCAATTATCTCAAGACATCAAAACGGTTTTCGAGCCGAATATTCTACTGACACCGCTTTGGATAGTGCACTTCATCACATCTATGAAACTTTAAATAATAAAGATGCTATTTTGGGTCTGTTTTTTGATATGAGCCGCGCCTTCGACACCATCGATCATGGCTTGCTTGCTAAGAAACTACAAAATATGGGTATTAGAGGACCAGCAAATGACTGGATTAAATCGTATTTATCAGACAGAACACAACAGGTCATTATCGATGGAGTCAAATCGTCTATTCAAAATATAAAGAGGGGTATTCCACAGGGTTCGTGCCTGTCTCCAACGCTATTTAATTGTTTTATAAATGACTTGCCTAATGACAACATCCCAAACTCCCACTTTATTTTGTATGCCGACGATACTAATGTTTTGATAACAGGTAAACAAAGGGCCGATATCCCAGGAAATGCGATCATGAGTATCCAACATGTAAGTGACTGGTGCAAAAAAAATGGTGTAAAACTAAACAAAAATAAATCTGTTTCAATGGAAGTTACATCTAAAAACTCGTCTGTGAATTCTAGTCTTTTAATGAGGGTGGAAGGCAAGTCAATAGAGAACGTATCATCAACGAAATTTCTTGGCGTCTGCTTGGACAGAAAGTTGGTTTGGTCGGAGCATGTCGACATGATTCTACCTAGGCTTAGCTTATGTTCCTTTTTGATTCGGAACATTAGAGATACGGTGTCTGTTGATGTGTTGAGACTCGTCTATTTTGGGTTATTTAAATCGGTTATGGCCTACGGCATTATTCACTGGGGCGCAGCGTCGTGCTCGGACCGTGTCTTTGTGGCTCAAAAAAGAGCTATAAGATATATGAGCCGGGTGGGGAACCGTGACTCTTGCGTTGGCTTGTTCAAAGAACTGCATATATTAACTTTCCCATCACTATATCTATACTCACTTTTGTTATACGCAAGAAATAATATAGACATTTGGACCAGACGATCTGACCTCCACGAACACGACACACGAAGTAAGAACCTTCTTCACATTCCCTACTCAAGACTGGGCATCGGTCAACAAAGCCCTCGGTATATGGGACTTAAAGTTTATAACAGAGCCCTGACCTACCATAAATGCTTCGACGAATCGGACAACTTGGCAACATTTAAAGGGAAACTGAGATCCTTTCTTGTCGAAAAATGTTTTTATTCCGTTGAAGAATTTTTTAAATAAAATATATATGGGCACTACCTTTTTGGAATGGAATGTGTTTATACATTGTTTTTTTGTAGATATATCTGTTCTTTGTTAAGTTGTTTGTACTTCATATTTATGTTTGTATACATTTAAAACTATTACTATATGTTGTTTAGTTTCAAAACCATTGACGTGCTTACAATGTTTCATTTCATTTGTATTTAAATGTATGTAATGTTCAAAAGCGAAATATACTTTACTTTACTTTACTTTACTATTCAGATCATTTTGGAGTTTTATACAGTCATCAATACTACAAATCGTCATAAACAACTTCAAATCATCAGCAAACAATAGTTTACGACTATTCCTCAGAATAAAATAAAGGTCATTGATAAAAATTATGAATAGTAATGGACCCAGGTGTGAATCCTGAGGGACTCCTGACGCTACAATAATCTCATCTGATACAACATTTCGTATTTTCACAACCTGTCTTCTCCCTTTAAGATAACTCCTAAACCACTCTAATAAGGCCCCATGAACTCCCAAACATTTAAGTTTATGGATTAGTATTTCATGATGAACCCTATCGAAAGCCTTGGAAAAGTCTGTGTAAATACAATCAACTTGACATCTATTCTCCAGTGCCTCCGACAGTGCCTCACCATATATAGACAAGCAAATTAGTTACTGTCGAACGGCTCTTTACAAAGCCATGCTGAGCATTGGATATGAGTCCATGGAATAAAGGAGATATCTTATTTTCAACAATTTGGTCCAAAAGTTTTGCGACAATACATACTTTAGATATTAGTCTATAATTTTCAGTTTCCGATCGATTTCCACCCTTAAATATTGGAGTTACATGGCAAATTTTCCACATTTCAGGGAACACTCCAGAAGACAAAGACATTTTAAATATTTCATGCAACACATATGATAAAATATATTTACATTCCTTAAAAAATATCACAGGTAACTGATCCGGTCCTGAACCCAAGTTATCTTTTAGATTAGTAATAGCATTATAAATAAACGTCTAATAAACTAATATCACAGGCATGCAAGTCTATTGATCTATCACAGGATACGTCAGGTGTTTCAGAAACATTATCACAGTGTGCATAAGCAGATCCAAAGTGCTGAGCAAAGAACCCAGCTATATCAACAGGATTGCGGGAACTTTGATTCCTAAAGGTCATGTTGTTAGGTAGATCGTAACTATTTTCTTTTGAATGGACATACTTCCAGAAAATTTTACTGTTTTCCCGTATGCTGTCTTGAACTTGATTTTTATAGGTTTCATAGCATTGTTTAATCAGATTCTTACATTTTAACCGCAAATTTTTAAATTGTGTAAAAAAGCTAAATTCCCGCCTATTTTTCCACAATTTATGCGTTGTTTTCTTTTTTAAAATTGTCTCTTTAAGTTCTTCACTATACCAAATAGGAAATTTTCGGTTTTTTGATTTGCACTTTGGAACATTTAGCTCTAGGGCGGTGTTAATGATATTATAAAAATTTTCTAAAACTAAATTTACATCTTGTACAGCTAAAATATACTTCCAGTCAAAGAGGCCTAGAAAGTGGTTTATTTCAAGGAAGTTAGCTCTCTTAAAATCAAAATATTCATAATCAAAGGCCATAACATCTTTCTCCATTTTTACAACATTAATATCAAAAATCAAAGCAGGATGATACTTATCACAGGGTAAAATTGGGTCGTCATATATCATAACACAGACATCCAAAGAATTACAAAAAATTAAATCTAAGATAGAACCACATTCATTTAAATATTATTCATCTGATAAAAGTTTAAAAAAGCGAAATATTCAATAACAGTTTGCGTTTGGGAACATACAAGATTATTTACATGAACACCCATGTAGTCATTTGACCAATCAACATTTGGTAAGTTAAAATCTCCACCTATCACTATTTTATCATACACAGTACTATTTAAAACCTGATCAACAGATAAACAAAATGAGTCATAAATGTCTATAGGTGTTTGTGGTGGTAAATAAACATTTCCGAATAAAACTTTTTGTCCATTCAGTGTCACACATACAAAAAAGGTGTACTGCCTGGCTCAGTTCAGGGAGCTTTGTTCTTAAGCCCCTTACGTTCTGATAATATATACTTAGTTGTTTTGTCGGGTTTGATTTCCTCTGTAAAAATTTCGGCTTCGGTATTGTATTTTTCTCCCATTATTATTAAAACCTTGATACCCCTGATGTTGGCCGTGGGCTCCCCGTGAGCGGGACCAATGACCAAAATCAAAGGGTCTCACTGTGACGTTAGTAGGCCAAATGGTATCATTGCATATATCAGCTTCCTGTTCTGGCTTTACAGCGACTTTAAAAGAGGTACCTAACCAATTGATTCCTATTGGTCAATTTTTCGCATTTCATGGATTCGATAGAATTGACCTTCAGGTGTTCCACAAGGGCGTGACTGTTGTACGGCCATCCAGATTGCCAATATGATAACATTTACATTCCATGGCTGCACTCAAACCAGCAAGGGCGTTGTTTGTACCTTTTATGATATTTTGCACACTAGGTTTAATATTCATTTTGTTGATCTTATTTGAAGTTTGAATTGTTGCCATTACCTCTTTAACTGCGTTCCTTACATCAGATGTAGTAATAACCGATAATAACTGATAATTACATAAATGGTGACATGATATGATAATTACAGTAAATTTTAGACACTTTCCAGAAAATGAGCTATTGTTTAACTATAGTTTATAAAATGTTTCTCATGAAATTGATAGCTACAATACATAGTACCCTTTGTAAGGCACATTTGCATATTTAAGCTTATTTCCACACCACCATGAGGTAAAGCTAATTGATGCATTTTTACGTGATGTCCCCAATAGGCCTAATCTACTACTTATTGTTTTTAATATCTCCTTTTTACTTTAGATGATCCGGGTTCATTTATTCATCATGAACTTTGTCTTCTAAATCGTTATCGGTGTTGAATAATCTGATCCTCAATTGGGAACAGGTCCTCATCTTCGTCATCGTTCTCGATGCAGTTACACGCTCCGCCGCACCCTTTTGTACAATTGCATGAAACTAATTTTAATAAAATTTCGGGGGCTAGTTTTTCTGTCGTGGCTACAGGGGAAAGGCCATTTGCACCACATTTCCATCCCCAATCTTCTGTTTTTTTTTTTTAATTCCATACCACTGCTGAATTTGACGGTATGTTCTAAATGAGTGATATCGTGGGGCGTTCCTAGTTGCGGGCAAAGAGGCAAGATTAAATTTATTGTTGGTAGTCGATTTTAAAACCAAAAATTATATCGAAGTTCTTCTAAGGCTTCTTTTTCGAAGTCACCGCCATTCAAAGCAACAAGAAACTGTGCTCTGGCTTCTTCAATGCTTGCTGGTGTAGCATCATGTTGTTTAAAGATGTCAGTAATGATGTTGAGTTTTTCTGAGCAACCGATAAACATTTCAGCTTTCCTTGATTAAAGAACGATGTTGTGTCGCACCCACTAAATGCATGAAGGAAGATAATGTTCAGAGCTGATTCCTTTTGTTTTGAACTCTTTGCAGAATACAAACCCTCAGGAGTGTTGCCTTTCCCTGGTTTGCTAAAACAAATATCGTTGTAGGACAGCTGAGATTTAAATTATTATATTTTATTATTGAAATTTATTTGCTACAAATATGTTAATTTCACAGTATGCTTACGATTGTTTTAGGAGTATATAGGCCATATGTTATGCCTATTTACCGTTAGTTCTGGTGGTATGAAAATAAGTTTGCTTTTTGCGTAATAATATTATATACTCCTTTTTGAAAATTTGGAGGTTGACGTATTTTTTTAAAAACTTCATATTTGCGCCCGTATAACTCTTCACCTGTGAGACGTACAAAAAAGTATAAAAGTTAAAAGGTTAGGAAATTTTATTCTCTTTAACTTTGTTAACTTCATATTTTTTGTCAAAAAATGAACCATTACGGAGATAATGTTAAAAAACTATTTTCTTGTACCTATAATCCAATTTGGTGGCGCGCTCGGTACCTCCTCAAGGTCGAAAGTTTGGAATTTTAATCAGGGTTTACCCATAAATAACATATTCAAAAATAACTTCTACCCCACCTTTTGCACTCAAAAGGCCGTTTTTGGTACTCACGTACTGAGCTATCTTGCTTGCACGGACAATTTAAACAGATTTGTCTTTATTTGGAAGACGAAAGTCTTATACGAAAGAATTATAAATAAACAACCAAAAATAGAATCGTCGTAGCCAAGAGTTTACATCGAAACGCCATATTCTAGACTTCAAAAATTGTTCTTTATTACATCTGGCGCCTCTGATAATACAGCAAAATTGGTTTCGGAACCTAATTATTTCAATCGATTTAATGTTTTTTATGCAAATTAGTTTAATGGTCTGCATACAAAACCAATTATATGTGTCGTAGTCAATAACAGATTTAGGCTAAAATATATATTGTTTTTAAACGATTGAGCAATACAGATGGCTATTTATGGTATATGGCCATTGTGAATAAAAAAGGAGTGTATTGCCAGTGACGGCTTGTGAAAGAGGAGGCAGGCAGAGACTTTGCTTCTTCAGAAATTTTGGTTACTTTTTTTTAATCGATTCAACATAAGTTATGAATTTAGAATATGGTTAAATTATTAAATTCTATATTTAATATCTAAATGGAAATCTCTCTAACCATATTAACTTGATAGAATCTACGCCCGTCTCGATGAAAGGAAAACACGAGAGTAAAAAGAGATCTATATAGAATAGAATAGAATAGAATAGATACGTCTTTATTTTTTACTCGGCGAAGTGCAGCATAGCTGTTTTCTTAACCGAGCATGCAAAAAATTAAATACAATTCTGTTTACAATTATTCATTACAATTCAATAAAATATAAAATAGTATAGTAACAAAAACAATAAGTGATAATACCCATTCATTAACAGAATATACTCATATAT